>MPNW01000102.1:241006-270238 GCA_011800805.1 Hirudo medicinalis
TTTTCAAGCTGGTCAGTGACGACACAGCAGTATTTAGATCGAGTTTTGCGTGTTGTAGATTTTTATTAGTAAGCATTTGTTCTTTGCAGGATATCATTCCAGAAGATGTTGTAAATACCTGTTTCAAAATGATTTATCTGTCTTAACAGTCCTTTTGCTTCACAGGTTACACACCCTTTTTCTTCAATGTCACCATCAATTTGTTTCAGTACATCCTTAATCTGCTGGTAGTCATGCTTAAGTGCCTTCTTTGCGTCAGCTCTGCAGGACCAACACGTAGTTGTGACACGTGTTTGAGAATCAATGATGAATGTTTCAAAGCCTCAGTCAAAAGTTGATGCCGATGCTTTGAAATTGGGAAGAAGACGAACAGCTTTTCAAGGAAATAAAAAAATGTATAGCATTCGAGCAGCATTCTACAGCATTTTTCCAAACCGAGTTTAGAGAATGTGTTGTACAAGGAATCCAGGATGCAAGACTGTTCTTCTCTCTCACTTTGGCTTGTAGACCATTCATTACTTACCACTCATTGCAGATGCATTGTCGTAGCTTTGTCCGCGGCAGTTTCCCATATCTAGGTCATGTATCTTCAAAAATTGCATCAAGGCATTGAACATCTCTTGAGCGCCATGGCCTTTGTTTGCCATGAATATTACAAAGCGTTCCACTGGGCCATCTTTTTTCATGTACCTCAATACAAGAGCCAGTTGTTCATTGTGGGTTGCATCGGGTGTAGATTCCAAAGAGATGGAGTAGTACTTTGATTTCTCCGAGGACTTGTTCACCCATTACACTGACAAGCTCTTTCATTATTGTAGATGACAGATAGTACATGTGTCCCTTGCCGAAATTGGCTTGAGTTTCGATATGCTGTGCAAGAAAGTGGCATACTGGGCGATGAGTTCAAGAATACCCAGACAGTTTCCATTTCTAGGTGATTCAACCAATTATCCTCTAAATGCTAAGTCACGCTCGGCAATAAATTGAATAACACTGACTACTCGTTACAACTGGTCTCCAGTACTGCTCTAGACGCTCGACCTGTTGTGTCAGCTCCATGTCATTTCGCCCAATTGCTTTTAATTGAAAGCAATCGTAAAAAAGCAATCGAAAGCAAGCCTTCAATTTTCCGTTGACTGCTCATGACTATGTAGATGTTCTTGTGAATGTTTCCAATCACAGAATCCAATAGACGAAAGCTGAGAAGACTCAGATTTTGCTTTATTTAAACACATCAATCTGCGCATGAAGCAGTAAACATTAGAGATAGAGAGAGAAGCATAACCAATTCCTATTTATGATTACGCATTTTGTGCCATTTTTCGGAAGCCTATATTGGTGGGAGGCTCTTCTTGGTGGGTGGCCCGGGGCCAGGGCCCCTTCGGCCCTCCCTTAATCCGGCCCTGTGAGACTGTATTCCTTATTCGATTAGCCCATTTCTCACCGATCGATATTCTTAATAATTCGTCCTAGTTATCTCGTTACGAGATGAACAGTAATAAAATAACCTATTTAATTAAGAGTAAGCCGCCCTAGCATCGCACTAGAAAAAACACGGCTACCTGAGTATTCACATCAGCACTATCGATTGGGCCATTAATTTCCTCTAGTAACTTTCAAAATATTTCAAATTATAACAGATCATAACTCATTTCAATTGTCATTAAATTTGGTTTTAGGCTTCTTACTCACTCATTAAAAAAAGCCAGCAGGGCGATCACTTAATCCTGATTATAAGTTTTTATTTTCATCTTAAACTTTTGATGGCAGACCTTTTAGGATGCGTCTCTTTGGCTACATATGAGTTTGAAGGTCCAATTATCATAAGCCATCTTTTGATCGCATTTCTTCTTGCGAGCAATAAAACTCTTGTTAGACCGCTAGTGAAAAACTTCTTTAAGTCAGATAGGAAGGTTATGCCCATGCATTGTTTGAAAAATTCTTCCACATGTTCTTCACTAAGCCTCAAATTCTTCTTCTGAAATGAATAAGAAAGCTAATAAGATGTAAGACTTCCAATCGACTCGTTAACTAACATCGATAATCGAGAAGCCGTATCTCGTAATAATGTCTTCTATTTCATCGTGATATTCAACTACATCCGGCTTTAGAATAGCAAGAGTTAATTCAACTAATATGTGCGGTTCTTTCCATTCATAAACTTCATCTTGGCATTTTTCATGTAATCTGACGGAATTCCTACGTTGTCTCAACTCGTCGGAAGCCATACTATGCCAATCCGTTTATAAAACTAAAATAGGACGTCATAGAATGTAGAAGCTGCGTTCATTTCTTGATTTCATGAGATTATAAGTAGTTATAATCAGAAATTTTTATCTTCATCAAGGTCAAAATTCCACCGATCAAAGCAATTAATTGACTGATTTGTTTGTCCAGTTTTTAGTTTTTATGGGAATTTATAAAACCAATCACACAAGCCAAATTAACAAGCAATTAACGATTAAAATGTACATTGTCCAAAACATCAGACTGCTCGTGTATGCTACTTTATGCATGCATAGGGGTCAGTTAACTTGTTGACAAAACTCAATGAAGTTGTGAATTCGTAAGTGTAATAGACAATTTATGTAAATTACGCTCTTGTTTGTTGAAACTAGAGAAAGCTCTTATCGGTGCCCGATTTAACGCTTGAGCTATCAGAGAGTTAAAAAAAAACATTTACTTTAAAGTTGACATTGCAATCGCGAATGTAGGGGGACGTCGAGGGCCACGGCCCCCTGATTTTGAAAGTCTAAACAGAATCATAAAATACAATGATATTGCATATTAAATAAGCATTACAATATTGAAGTTATTGCTTAAACAAATAAAATTAACATAACTTTATTGTTGTTGTTGCTGTTTATTAACGTCTATTATACCGTATAACGTTTACTACATAGCTAGATGATTAGGACGGAATTTAACTTTAATATGTCCGCGGGCTTATATTTGGCTACGTTGTCATCGGCAACTAAAGCTGCGTCAGCAAGCGGTTTTAGGGCTCTACGTTCCAGTGTGCAGAACCTCCGCTAACGTACTCTAGATCCTACCCTGCCTGATCGACATCATCGAGAACTGCAAATCATCCCACCAAATGTGGCGCTCACTGAATGCTATCATGGGTAGAGGAGCCCTCCCTGCTCAATCGATCGGCGCCAACGATTTTTTGCATCATTTCACTTCAAAAATTCGAAAGGTTCGAGATGCATCGTCCTCTGCTTCAACTCCATCGTTTCATGCCATCTCGCCGTCTGTGACATTCGATGTGTTCCAGAGCACAAATGTGGTAAAAGTGATGAAACTGATTCAAACTCTTCCAAACAAACAGTGCTTGCTTGAGCCCATGCCAACCTGGCTCCTCAAGAAAACGTCCTCACTAATAGCACCTATTCTAGCGAAGATTTTAAACAAGTCAATCCTCTTCGATAAAGTACCACTAGTCTTCAAATCATGCTACGTCACTCCTCTAATCAAGAAATCTAGCCTCGATCCTTCCGATATTTTCGACCCATCTCTAATCTCTGTCTTCTCGAAGCTTCTGGAACGTCTCGTGCTCGGTAGGGTCATGGGTCATCTAAATCGTCATAACCTTCTTCCGTCTAACGTCAACATCATTCCACCGAAACTGCTATGAGTGTCGTCGGATCTTCTAAGCGCCGCTAATCGCCGGTCAGATGTCGCTGCTTGTTCTTCTCGACTTATCTGCAGCATTTGACACTGTCGATCATGACATTTTTCTAGGACGACTAGAAACGTCGTTCGGCTTCATGGGTTGTGCCCTTACATGGTTTCGATCGCACCTATCCGATCATTCCTTCTCTGTTGGTTATGGTGAACTAGCATCGTCCTCTAACTCTATAACATGCGAGTGCCCCAAGGCTCCGTTCTGGGCTCACTCCTTTTCACTATGTACATGGCTGAACTTGAGAGCGTCATTCGGGCACATGGACTCCAATGCCATATTGATCCAGCCATAAGCTGATGATACACAGGTATACAGTCACTGCCAGCCAGACCAAACTGAAGGCCTTTCTGTCAGGACTTCGAATTGTGTGGACGCCATGTGACTGGATGTTCAGCAGTCGTCTCCAATTTCACGCCAGCAAAACTGAGGTGATGTGGTGCTCCTCCGGTCGACGTGCACCTCAACTCTATTCCAAATCGGTCATCTGCTCCGACCTAATCCAGCCACTACTCTGTCCGCAACCTAGGGATCTGGCTAGACTCAGACTGTTCCATGATCACTCATATCAACAAACAACTCGTTCTTGCTATGCATCTCTCAGAGAAATTCGTAACATCGCTGCTCCACTCTCACTTGATGTACGGAAGCTTCTCATTACATCTGTTATCCTACCAAAGATTGATTACGGCAATTCAACTCTGGTCTACCTGCCTACCGCCTAGAGCAACTTTAGCGTGTCATCAACGCAACTGCTAAAATCATAAACAACAAAAGAAAACATGACCATGGCACTCCTCTTCTCTATGATCTCCACTGGCTACGTACGCATTGGACAGAGAATTGACTACAAAATCTCTTTAGTCGTTTTCAAGTCTCTCCTGGGTCACGCATCATCACTCCTGCCTTTCACTCGCACTGCACATATTCCTGCTAGGCGCGGGCTCAGATCAGCAACCAGGGGCTCCCTCGTCAAATCATCTGCCCGACGTGGATGGGACACGTGACAGTGGATGGCAGGTCTATAGATGTTGTTGGCTCGCAGATCTGGAATAGACTCCCCCCCAAACACACATTACCAACACTGATCCAGTCGGATTTTGCTCCGCCCTCAAAACCTTCCTCTTCAGAGAAAGCTTCCCTCTACATTGAAGTTCTGTTGAACATACACCATTCTAATAAAACTCTGTATCGTTATCGTTATTGTACTACATAAATGTTTGACATGTGACAGTACTTAAATTGAACCAAAGACTGTTCAGCAAACAGTATTAATAAAAACGCAAGGATGATTCGATTTACAAGAACTTCTTTCGGGGTAAAACCCCCTAAACCAAAGAATGATTTGCTCTTAAATTTTAAAAATGGGTCACACATCATTAACATTGCCTTCCATATTCAATGTGTTCAGTAAGGTTTAGTCAAATTCGTTTTACTTTACTGATAACATAACAGAACAATTCAATCCAATTTGCAAATGATTTCGAGTCGAGGGGCAAATGTAAAATGATGAACCAGAGATTATTATTACAATTCCTTTCATTTCAGAATTAGGTGGAGAAATTTCACTAAGCCAAGTTGGAAAGAGGCGACTTTGTTGAAAGTGATGATGCTGAAAGAAATGTTTAATTAATCTTAATAATAATGGGTTTTTTTAATTTCTGGCAATCTTTTGAGAGAAACATAAGCGGATGTCATTAGAACTTTATTGAGCTGGCTACATCCTGCTTTACCTCGCTTAAGGGCCGATTACTTATGAATTTATATCCGCAATGAGTCATAGCCCATGTGAATTCATGTACTCATTTTTCAAAGATCTCCAGGTCATAAAGAAAGCCACAAAAGGAAGTAACAGATGAATTCATTCACTCAAACGCGCATTCATTCATTTGCTTTTCGTTCCGCATTCTCTATTCACGACGATTACTTCAGTCGCTGCTTAAGAGACCCATTTTAATACTTCCTGGTAGGTAGAGCATTTCATCCAATAATTTTCCGAATTAATTTAAATCGACCAAGAAATGTCGCTAAGAACCCCATTCGCATTTTTAGCTGTTGACAATTAGCCTCTTTGGAAGCTACTGCGACAGATAAATTTCTTTCAAGATTTATCTTTTTAAAACTTAGAACGAAAAACAAAGACTTGAAATTTTGTTTTAAAATTTGAAATGTCCCGATGCGTCATTCTGGAAAGCCGAAGCACGTGGAAATTGTACCATGGTAGCTGTGAATGAAAGAGGGCGTTAGAGCTCTGCACGATTGTATGACTGCGGGTGATTAAGACAGCAGGCAGCAACGGTGGCTGTGGTCCTTATAAGAAGCAGCAAAATCCATTGTATTACTGACTGATCGTTGTCCTAGCGCTTCCTGGTTCAGAGGTGCGTTTCGGATATTTAACATTTAGCTTTAGTTCTTGTGAGTATTTTTCAAGCGTATTATATTCTACATCGTATATGTATGTCAGAAAGTAATATATAAAGGTTTCTTACTTTGAACGTCATTAAGGGAACCGATGGCAGTTTTCACAATATCTTGTATTTTACAAAATTTTTTGAATTGCTCAAAGCGGGACTGTTTGCACCAACTTTGAGCATCTCAAGATATTTTGTGGTGGAGCATGCGTTATAGTTCCTGTATTCCAAATTGAAATTGCTTTAATTCAAAAACTCTATGTAGGTTATTTAAACCTACTTATAAATTTATCAAAGATTGAATTATATTTCCCTAGCTTTAGATCTTTAGAGGAATCTTCAGAATGGCTGACGAGAAACCAGGTTTGCACCGAGTTGTTTCAGTTAGAGTTGTTAAAGTTAAAATTGGGCTCGAGTTTAGAAGACCGTAGTTAAGCATGGCTTAAACTAAAGTCGATTTTTTCAAGATCTCTCTGAGGTTGAGAAGTTTGATAAGAACAAGCTGAAGAAGGCAGAAACTCACGAGAAGAATAAATTGCCAACTAAAGAGGGTCAGTTGGTAGTGATTATCTGTACAATAATATAGTTCCATTTTAAGCCAATCATTCACATTGCTAGAAATTGAAAAGGAGAAAAAGGAGGGCCAGAAGAAATAACCCTTAACAAGCCATGTTTTATACGTTTCTTTTGCATTGGTGAGCCAACGCTCGCCAGAACTTATTTCAATGTTCCTTTGTCATGTTGATTTGTTCGTTCGTTTGAATAAAGTGTTTACCTCAATAGAGTACGTCATTTCGAAATGCTACAAATATTTCTTGAGGAAGTTGCCATAGAGTTTCTTGATTTCGTTCGGATGTTGAGATGAGATGTAGTTACCTATATATATATATATATATAGATCTAGAGCAGGGATCGGCAAACTCCGGCCTAGCTATTATTCCAGTCCGGCCTAACTCTCCCCTCCTTATTTAATAATACATCCGGCCTAATTGTACTGTCGTTAGAAAGCAGGTTCTGTCTCATTAGCGGATGTCTAATGTCAAACTCGTCGAGTTTCAAAAGGAACAACTCGGAATCGCACGGGATGTTAAATACCAACGTTCAGTGAAAGGCGACCTGCTTTACTACACTGAGGCTCGATGGCTCAGTCGTGGCGGAATCTTGAAGCGATGCTTAGCCCTCCTTTAGTAAGAGGTTCGTCAGGGGCTTTCTACTGTTCTCTGACGAGGTTCGGTTTCCTCACTGATATCAGCTTTCACCTTAACGAACTTAACATGGAGCTGCAAGGACGTGACGTGCTCATCACGAATATGGTAACCGTGCAGGTTGGCCGAATGGGTTACGTTCCTGCATACGGCTCTTCACTGAAGTGCGTTATCATTCGCAAGAGTTCAAGATTGTCAGCAGTCTTTTCATTTGACGTGCAACTGGAGTTGACCGAGCTGCAGGCTACGGAAGTTACATCTTCCACTTGCCACATGCTCAGTTTCCCATTTTGTGTCATATCTGACACTTACTCGAGAGCAGCTGTTCCACAAAAAGTTGTAAAAAAAGCTGGGCTTAATCATGTCCTGATATTGCAAAATCAGATTTTCCATTGATCATACGGTACATTTGAATAAATCAACCTTTGCTCGCACACCTTGTTTCTTCTGGCTTAGCGTGGCTCACCAGTTCTCAAAATTGGCTAGTAGTCCAAAAAAATGGCAGGTCTAGAGTCTAGCTTTGTGCAGCAGATTAAGCAAGGAACAAAGTGCTGTTAGGTTACTGAACACATCTAAATGTAAAACCAACCCCAACATTTACAAACAAAAATCACTGCTTGAGTCAAAGAGTACCTGGTTATTATTCTAACATTTAATTATGCGTGAAACTAATTACAGTATATACGATGCCACAATGTACGGCACACTATCCATTTCCAATGGCTGAGACCATGAAGCCTCACAATAAATTGGTTTATAAGATAAAGGACGTCAAAAAATTAATGTTGGAAAACTTATGGGAAGCATGATATATGTACTCATATGTCATCAATATTCAAGTCATCATCAACTTTCGAGCCTCCAATGTTTTTCACAACTTGAGTCATAGGGGACTGAACATGGTTTGAATAGACAACCTGGGAGAACAATAACATTCGTATGACCGAGCATGTAATCAAACCCTATAAGCATGACTCACCTCAACTTCATCTTCATCATCTTCACTGCTCTCTTCCTCTGCTTCTTTCAACCACTTTATGAATGGTTCAGCCTTGGTATGCAGCTCTTTTGAAACATCCTTAGGAACAAATTTCTTGGAAGCCTTAAATTACAATTTTGAATGAACTATGCAATCATTATCAGTCTAAGCAATGATCAGCTTGTGACAAGGTCAGCAACTGTCACACCCACCTTCTTGCTCCAATCCATTATTGAATCTTCATCAAGGATATCCTCTTCATAAAATGCTTTCAAAATGTGAGCAGTTTTAGGCATGAGGATACCAGGATGAACATTGCCAACAAGTTGCTCAAAACCTCCCAGCAAGTACTTCTGAGCCTTTTCATTGTTATCCGTGAACTTAATTAAACAATGGAAATTAAAGAATAAGTTTACAGCATAATGAAGAATCAGTGAAAAGACGCAAAACCAAACTGACTCGTCTAAGGAGGGACTTAAACTGCTTGATCTGTTGCAACATGTTAGCATCGAACAGCAACTCCAATAGCACCAGAGGAGCCTTATCCTTGATGTCCAATCTCTCTGCTTCAAAAACTATTTCCTTCTCTTTCTCAGACCCACTAAGCAGACCAGCAACCTTCCTTTGCTAACATTTAATAAGGTTGGTATTTTATTTCATCAACTACATATGGTTTCAATAAGCAGAAATTACCTGAACAAAAGAATAGAACAAATCTATTCTCTCTTGCTGACTCTTTTCAAGATCATCACTTATCGTCAAGTTCTTAGCAGCACTAGATAATCCCTGTTTTCTTGCCTGCACTGCAGCATCAGATGTGTCCTCACCCCAGTCATCATCATCTTCCTCTTGAGTCTATTTGAAAACAATTTCAGATCAAATATCAATTTTAAATCCAAACCTAGAATTAATACACACCCTAGATTTATTTTTGCCATCAACTTGATGATCCTGAACAGCATCGCCATTCCCATTGTCACTGGAATCCTTGCCCTTTGCCTTCTTTCCAGATTTACTTCCATTCTTATCAGATTTCTTGTCTCTCTTTCCAGGAGTTTCAGTCATTCCAGTTGTGACATCCTAGCAGCAGAAACATTAGTCACAATTCAATAGCATAAAAAAAAATAGTTCAAAGGTATGCTTGAAACCTGCTCTGGAGGGTTCTTTAGAATGAATGTGGTCAACTTGTGCCTCATATCAACATTTGCCTGATGCCCACAGGCAATGCAGTTTTGCAAAATAATCTGTTTTTTCTGATATACATTCTACAAAACATGACAGCACAAAAATATTAAGGCTACAATCTACAATTATTGCAGATTTTCACAATGTTAATAGACATGTTTCCGTGCTGATAATTTCAGTTGAGAGTAAACAGTTATATGTTAAATTGATACCATATAAAAAAATGTCTATGTTCATAAATATTTTAACTTACTAAATTTGTCTCCGGATTGTCACATTCAGGGCAAAGGACAAATCTCTTAATAAATCCATCAAGAAGATCTTGTAGCTTATTGGCATCATGAGCACCATTAACAATGTAACGATCATTTGAACTGTCAAATTGAGTTTGTGCGCCAAGTTCACATCCAAAATACTTTGTGGGATCTGAAGTTATTTTTTATTCTATAGACATTCTTCCAACAGAATTTGAAGCAATTTCAGATACTTACAAGTTGGTGGTCTTGATAATGATTTTGCAATTTCAGACATATTAACAATCACAGTCTTTATGCCATTTCCCTTCCCTTCCACCTATTATGAAAACTAGCCTGTAAACTATAATGCTTAATTCACAAATGTGATTAAAACCACCTTCGCTACGAGGCGAGGCATTTTGTAGCGGTAAAAGACGTCGGTGACATTTCTATTGACGTTGACAGCAGACATGTTGGCAGGTAAGAACGAACTGGTGGAAGAGATTTATGTCTACTCCGTCTGATGCTTCTGTATGCAATACTGTTGGACTGGTTAGACTTGAAATTTTCAATGAAATTCATAAACACGCTTGGTGCAAAGTCTATTTCACACAAATGTCTGTCGGCAGTTGCTAATTCTCTGAATCTGTGTACACCTACAAACAGATAAATTAACAAACTAAAACTTAATAACTAACCCAACACTGATATAGTAATCCGATGTTGAATACATTTTTACACTAGGCGTGCGGTAGATCGCATGTGCGTATTAACATAAAGTACAGTGTATAGGAGCGCAATTTAGCACACATTTCAACTCATATCTATTACATAACTGTAATAAATTAGTCTCTCGACTCACCATATGACATTATACGAAAGAAACTTCCCTTTCGTGCCTCGCACGTCCAATACCTCTTTCGTCCCAAAGAATAAAATGGCCACTGATTATATAAATAGTAACGTGCGAAAAGGTTTTGCGTCACAATATTTTAATTTATCTATTTTATTATGTTCCAAATAAAACATATCGTTTTAAATAAAAACGTATTTTATAAATCATTTAAAATTATTTAATAAATTAAAATTTGTTGCTTTAGATGTGGGCAGTTACACGTTAAAGAAGTCAAATTGATTCAGTAGTGTACGAAGCAGATGCAAATATTTAAACAAATCAAGAGTCATTATATGTAACCTCAATTGTGTAGGGAAAGATTGAAAAATACTCGAAAGATCATTAAGATTATTTTTCTTAAGGGTTCTTAATCTTTTAGTAGATTTCATTATTTTAGAACATTTCTAATAGCGTTACGGGAGCAGTGTTTTTCATTAAAGTGTCTTGCAATTATAGAATAATTTAAATACTTTTACTTTTAAATATATAAGGTAATGTAGATATATTAGAAACAGAACAAATTTTAATATGCGAGATGAAAAAATAGAACCAAATATTTGTTCTACCTCTATAGTATTTTTAATTTACTAAAAATTTGGTGCATAATATTACGTCACTAGAAATGGCCCTTTTCAGAAATTGTTTTTTTTTTTAAAGAAATCTGTTCATCTAGAATGGCGAGAAATATTCTGGAATAATTTCGCTACTGTCGCATTGATATGCTGGAATGATTGCTATAAAGACTGAACCACTGTGGTTCAATGTTAAGTTATGTTTATATAATCAGGGCCGCCGAGATGGTGGGGGCATGGTAGACAAGTGCCCTGGGGTCCGACAATTTATTGGACCGCCCGGGTTTTAAAATATTTAAATGTTAAAACATGACTTTTTTTGCCTTTTCGTTACCAAATTGACATAACATAGGAGCTCGTGACTGCTGTGCCTAGGGACCCTAAATTTCGGTCGGCGGTCCTAAATATAAGATTGTTGAAAAAATAATGGCCGATTTACAAGGGCTACTTTAAAATAAAACAACTTGATTTGCATTTATCTTTATTAATAGAAGTAATCCTTTAGAATTAATACACTTTTGCCATCTTGATACAAGTTTTTCTATTCCAATATTGTAAAACAAACACTAGGGTTCTGGACTCGACAAATTCTTGGAAGGCATTTTTTGCGGCATCTTGTATTTTGAAGCATTTTACATGTTTGAAAAAGTGGTAGTCCGCCGGTTGGCGAGAGATCCAGTGAATATGTGGCATGTGGAAGAATCTCACAACCCAGTTCGTTCAGTTTCTGCAGTGTTAATGTTGCGACATGCGGGCTGGCATTATCATGGAAAGGAATTGAGCCCTTTCTGTTGATCAATGCCGCATGCAAAAGTTATAATTTCCGATGCATCTCGTTGATTTGTCGATAGTATCTTTCTGCGGTAATCGTTTCTCCAGGATTTAGGACATCATAGTGAATCAGTCCAGCCGCAGACCACCAAACCGTTATCATTATCTTCTTTTGATGCAATGCATCAGGCTTTGGAAAATGTTTTGGAGCCTCATCTCGATCCAACCACTGAGCCGAACATCGCCGATTGTCAAACATGATCCATTTCTCGTCGCAAGTCACAATTCGATTTAGGAACGGATCATTATTGTTGCGCAAGATGAGAAGATGGCATCTCGATACGATGGATTTTTTGCTTTTCGTTTAGATCATGAGGCACCCTCTTATCGAGCTTCCTAACATTTCTAAGTTGTCTCAACTGGCGAGAGATTGTTGAATGGTCCACTTTCAGTTCTTCAGCAATTTCTCTGGTAATTATTGCCCTCAGTTGATCATTGTCAATATCAGATGGACGTCTCCGGCCTTCTTCATCTTCGAGGCTGGTATTGCCAGTACGGAATTTTTCAATCCATCGACATGTTGTTCGCTCTGAAGTGGTTCAACCCCCCTGCTTTGATGATATTTCGAGTTGCTTCCGCGGCATTACAGCCGAGTTTAAACTCATGAAGCAAAATAATACTTAATTCTTACTTTGACAATATGTGAATAAAATTTAATAAAGAGATCAACTCAACAATAGATTAATTATTGTTATTGAACAGATATCGGAACGATATATAACAATTGCTAAGAAAAACAGTCCTTATTTGGAAACTGTCTTATAGAACTTCAAAAATATGAAAACGGCCATTATTTTTGCAACAATCTAATATAATTAACCAGGATCTTTGGAAATTAAGCAGTATCATGGGATTAATAATATAGACCTGTTCACTAATTCATCATTTAAGATATTAAATAAAAAAGATAGTAACGCAAACTTATAAAATTAACATGGTTATTTTACTATAACTTAGTACAATTCTTCTTCTTATCCATAGCCTTTTCTTTTAATAGTCTGATAAATAACCAATAAATAAACTATCTCTCAGAATTTATGTTTGAAATTAAAATACTATATTTTTTTTTATTATGTCTGCTAGCGATTGTTTCCAATTATTGTGTAAAAAATAGTTTGACTTAGGACTTGCTTAAGGAAGGTAAATTTAACCTCATGAAAGCGTTTCTTTCCTCAAAATTCATTGAGAGGTTGAAGTGGGATGGACATCACCGGATGTCCAGAACTTCTCTGAGATATTTAATGGGGTCAGTAGGTAGCTGCATTAATAAACAATTAATTTTTTAATTAATAAATTATTTTTAGATGTTTGTCTGGATGTTCTAATATATCAAGAGCTACATATTTTCTAATTAATGTGCTTCTTGCAGAAACCATTTTAATTCAATTAATTAAAACTACATTAATCATTACAAATATTTTAATGAGGGGCTTGGGACATGCCATTTTGTCAATGTGGAAAAAAGACGGCGAGCAGATATTCAAACGAACCTTCCATTATCTGCAGATATGTGAGTACAGTCGGTTTGTTTTATTGCCCCATCCTGTAGCGTAATGGATTTCTGTAACCAGGGACGTCATTTGGGGAAGGGAAACACCTAAGGAGCGCAGATTAGCAGAGGGTTGCGTTCCTACACGCGACGTTCATATGTTATGTGCGCCACTCAGCCTGCACCGCCAAGGAGCGCCCTTGGGAAACAGCGCTGTATAAATGGTTGGGCGGTTACAATATCTTCTCAGGTACATAAGCCACTCAAAAGATCGTCTAAATACAAATACAAAGGCTCCCTGATTTTCGCGAGACTTTATGTTCTCAACTGACACAGACAAAGGGAAAAAATGTAGTCAACTAATTCGGTAATTTTGCGACAGTTGTGCTGAGGTTTGCCCCCATGGCTTCCCTGGAAGCTAAATTATCGAACATATCTCTGCTAAATCTGTTACGCCTACTACTTTAGATTAGAAACATTTTATAAAGGACAGATTTTCAGTTACACAAGAATGTCGCAGCTCACAGAGCATTTCAGTTCCTAGGTATCACATCTTTAAATGCAGGATAATCACACCATATTAGTATATTAATCATACTTTGCATGAATTTAGCTCAATAATTGAAAATTATTTTTTCCTAATTGGTTGTCAATGAAATGTTAATAAAGCTTTGGAGTTCCATTATATTGACTTTTTAACCAACCAGCGCAGAAGTTCCAGAACGCATTGACAACAGTTGGGTTGTTATTTATTTTTGTTTTTTTCTTCTCAGTGAATTCTTGACGTTTTTAGAACGAGTTGATATAGTATAACAATAACAAAACCATGACGTAAGCACGACGACTGGAAAAATGTTTTTTTTTTTAAATAATTATTCCATATTAATTCTCAAATCTACCACGTGATGCCCCCAAATAAGAAATTCATAAGTTATTTAAATAAAGCAAAGAAATTCGAAACATTTCTTTGCAGATCGCTTACATTGATGCATACGTGGCTCATGAAACTATTTAGGTCTAAGACCAAACGAGCATGAAATGCCAAATCAGCTGAAGTTTCGCTCGTAGCTTTGCAAGGCTTGCAGAAATTTCCAAAGTAAAGGAGGGAGTTAAAATTAATCTAGAGAAGACATATTTTTGAAATATGATCATTCACCTCACGTTGATGAATGCATGAGAGAACAAATATTGATCTAAACAAAACTTATCCTTTTCAATGCTTTCCGGTATGCCATCATTCGGCCGAGTAGACATTTTAAACATATTTTTCCTCCTAAAATTCCTTTCAAAAGTCGAACCACCTAGTGTATGATAAGTCCTTCGAATTTATGGTTGCGGACCTTCCAGCAAAATATTTACAGCAGAAGCTAAATTGTGCACCAAAATTGCTCATTTCATAGGGAAGAAATCAAGACATTTGCCAAACTTTGTAATGTTCTTGCACAACTCAAGGCCTCCAGTTACAGCAGCAATGCAGCTTAAAATCGAAGCAATTCGCTCGAACATAAGTTCCCTTCGCTGCCAAGAAATTTCGTGTTTCTTCAACTCGAAGCGTGATCTTTACATTTGAGACTTGGATTTTCTAACTCATAGAAGATATCATGTGAGCTCTTCAGTTTGCTAAACTTGTGAATTTAAATAAATAAATACATTTGTTTTGTGTCAATTATAGGGCCGATGAACAAGAAGTAAGAATTTCACATTAAATTTTTTTTACTGACATTTTCCACTACATTAAACATTGAAAATTATAGAATGTAGTTGTTCAAAAAACTGCTGAAGAGTTGAAGAAGCAGCAGGAAAAGGATGCCGAAGAACGTTCAAAAACCATCGCCAGCAGAGTTCCTAAACTCAGCATCGATGGTTTAGATAGAGGTCGGCTCTTTCCGGAAGCTAAAAAAACAACGTTTTTAAAAATTATGTTTATTTAATAATTTAATAGATTCTCTGGAGAAAAAGGTGAAGGAATTTTACGAATCAGCCTGCAAACTGGAAGAAGAAAAGTACGACTGGGAGTTCAAACTTAGGAAACTCGACTTTGAAGTAGAGCCTCTTATCTCGTTATTTTTAACCTCTAACAAATTTACATTCATTCATAATTTGATTTGATTAAAAAATTAATTAATTATCTTATTCATATTCTGAAATGTAAACCTCTTAACCCAGATCAACGAGTTGAACATCATCGTGAATGATATCAAAGGACATTTGTTAGTAATAAATTCTTCTTGAAATAATAGAAATGTTATAAAATAATATGGGATTCATTGAATCTGCAGCGTCAAGCCATCGTTGAAAAAAGTTTCAAAGACCGAACAAAAGTTTGAATTTTGATAGCTGTTTTTCTTAATTACTTTGGGAACATTGCTTAAGGAATATTTTCCAAATAGACTCGCTAAAATTGCCGAAGTCAAGAGTAAACTAGGCTCAGCCTTCCGTGACAATTTGAAATCCACGGGGCAATCTAAATATGCCTTAGAAGAAAGCGAAACTGTGAGTTTTTTGTTTCACAATTAGATCTACTCAACATTGTCTAAAGAAATATACAATTTCTAGAAAGGAAAGCCGGATTGGGGACAGGACAGTTTGAAGCGCAAGGAAGATGAAGAAAATGAAGAATCACAGGAGGCTGCAGAAGAGGAGGAAGAAGAAGAATAAAGTCGCAAAGACTTTTCGATATAGAACATTTTTTAGTTACTCGCATAATTTTCAAGCAAAACAATACTAAGAACGACTAATGGAATGAATTTTGAAAAAATACTTTTATTTAAATTATCAGGAAATAAAATTACTATATTAATATAACCATGACGGAGTAAATATTGTGTAACCCAATGGAAAATATGCGTTTTCTACGATGCACCACAAATGGTTTTCGTATTTTCTCTGATATATGGAATGAATTCATGGACTCATACAAGCAACCTAAGTATTCCAATGGAATAATATAACGCCAATAATTATAATGCAGTTAAAGAATAATTAATTTGCTTAAATTATTTCGATTAAATCATTATTGACTTCATGAGGATGGCATTACACTCTATAGACGTAAAAGTAAAGATTTCTCTGCAAACGAGTTTATAGTTGCTGAATGACTTTCTGGTTCAGTACAATGCATTTACTCAAGAAGATAGATAGAAGCTGATTGAGCTAGAAGAAATCTCAAAAATTGAGCGACAAGAAAGCATTGCCCAGATACGTAGAATGTTATAAAAACTCATAAAACTGCACGGAGGGCCGCATTGAGGAATGTTTTATATGAAATCCGACGAGATTAGAGATGGTTATTGAGAAATGGCGCTTTAAGAAAAGTAAAGGGTCTCACACACTAAGGGAGAGTGGGGCACCTTGGGGCACACTTTTTTATTTTTCCTATAACTTTTACATTTTTTGTCTGATTTTTAAAATAATAAAATTTTCAGATACTTTTAATATCTAATAAGTTTTATAGAAGTTGTAAATAAATTGGTAAAACAAAATTTTACGGTTAAAAATGAATTTTTAATTGAGAACCGTTTTTGGGGGTTCATGGGGTTCAAGCGAACCTTGTGACTATCATTATTTTTCTATTTTTAAAAGTTTTAGTAGTTTATTTATTATTACTTCATAATTTACTTATTATAATCAAATTAATTATTTAATAATTAATATTTTAAATATATTTTTGTTTATTTGCAGTAACACAATTTCCAATTTCATCAAATGGAAAACATTTTTATTGTAATCATCAATTAGCAAATTATTTATTAAAATATATCAATAATCTGCTTCTTCATCACTGCAGCAATTGTCACAAACACAAGTAGTTTTTCTCTTCTCAGACCTACCTTTATTATCACCCATAACAGATTATTTATCCTTAATATTATTCTCTAACAATAATTTTTTTAGGACTGTCAGGATACGCATACAGCTACTGCGCCTATTAATTTGACGGATATTTTTTGAGTCCAGCTTTTGGATGTGCAGGGGCGGATCTAGAAGACTTTGACGGGGGCCCGCACACTTGAACCTAGACCCCTTAGGGTCACCCCTAAATCGCTTGCTGATGCAAATATCAGCCGGCGGATATTTTATAACCATTTTGCTTATTATTGTGTTTTTGAACCTTTAAAAATTAATTTAAAAAATTCAAATTTATTCAAGGTAAAAGTTTTATAAAAAGGCAAGACGATGTGGACCTAATCTACAAAAATTGTCAACTATTGTCTCTGCTGGTATTTCAATATCTTGATTTATGTTCATAAGAGATAGCCCATTTAGTCTGTCAGCTGTCATCGTAGATTGAAGATATGTTTTTAACCTTTTGAGAGTCGAAAAACTTCTTTCATTGCTAGCTGTTGTGGATGGTCTGATTATATGATTTTTATAAGTTCTTTTTATTCAGAAGTTGTATTAGAAGTTATTGTTAAGTCATTCTTAACTTCAGTTATATTCATAACTGATTTCATTATCTAGTTGGCAGTTCGTGAAATTCTTTGACCCTACTTTAAAAGAACTTTTTACGTTGCAAACTTTAACATTGTGTCCTTTGGACATGTTATTTTGCCATCTTTCGGATTATGAGCCATATCTTCTTGCAGACACCTTTTCCTGAATTTGGCGTTCTAATTTCTTACAATTAATTATATATTGCTCTATGAATTATTAATTCATACGAATCAAAATAAATATTAGAAAGTAAATAAAAAAAAAAGAATATAATTCTACATTTATATATACATAAATAAATCACCACCTATAAGTAAACTAAATAAAGGGGCCAGCTTATTCAGTACAATAATGGTGGTCCATTCGGTACAATCTCAAGACTTTGTATATTTATCATCATCGTGATAAAATCAGAAATGATACAAAACTTATTTTTGTACCATTCAACGCACAGAACCATGTACAATAAAAATATACAAAACCAAAAACATATTTCATAAGATATTTCCAGAATAACTAAAATTTGAAAGACCCACAAATTTACTTTTTCAATGAAAACGGAAATACTCATTCGGCGCCTGTATTCATACGCTAAAATTTAAATGCAGTTGTAGAAGGGCTAAAGGAGAATCGAACAGTAAAAAAAAGTGGAAATAAACGCCAATAAATATTTTTTATCTCAATGGTCCATTCGGCCCCAATCTCCCCAACCAAGCAGGCTACTCAACCCAACCTGTGATATTCATGCATGCACCTTTCAATATTTCAACAATTCTCATTTTTGAGCTTGATAGTCACTGAAATAAATCTGTCTCGAAGTAAACATCTAAGTACCTTCTTCAATGAAATTATTCATCCTATTTTGCACATGGTCATTGGTCAATATTATTTAATAGTAATCACAATACCTTGCTACAAATGGACAAGGTCCATCCAACTTTATTATCATTCACCCAAACAGAAAATGAAATCACCAAAAAACTTCCAATTTGTTTTTGCAACTCATTCAGTTTAAGAAGACATTTAAATAGTTCACTCATCTGTCACTCAAGTCCTAACAACACGGTCACAGTAGTAGTTCCTTATAAGCCATGTTCTCCACTTATGTTACTCGGCATTTATTTCAAAATTTCCTGCTTAGACTACTGAACAAGCACTTAGCATTTACTCTAAAAAAAAATGAAAATAAAAATCACAGCAGCAAGTAATTATTTGGTCACAGCAGAAAGCAATTTCTAAATGAAATAAAGACAGAATTTGAGTAGGGAAATCTAGGTAAATTATAAAAACCAGGCACTAAAAAGTTGGAGAGGTCTACTAAGATTTGCATGGAATATGGTGAAAATGAGAATAAGTCATGATAAACCCATCACCAAGTAATTCCAAGAAATGAATAGAAAAAATGCAAGGAATAAATACCTCATGATTGTCAAACAGTTGAAGATTTTTAAACTCTTCAAGTGTTTATTATTCATTTAAGAAATGCGAGTCCACAGCCAGTTGTATCACATTCAGTCAAACTTCTCATATTACTTTCCTAAAGATCAAACCAAGTGTGTAAGAGTAAAAGAGGAAACATCATCAAAGCCTTATTATCCTTGCAGTGACATCTACAAATTAGTACAATGATCATAAAGATGCCAAAGGTGTCCTGAAGAATTAACTGTTTACATCAGCAGCACTTTTTCTTTGACTTGCTCGATTTTGCACTGAGTCTGACAGCATCACCTGATTGTTGCTGGATTCGATCCAACTGTTCTTTCTTTGTTTTCAACACTTGTTCTGTAATGGCCATGAACATCTATGTAAAAGAAAATCAGGTAAACATTTTATGTAACGAATTAATGCATTTTTAGCTTAAATCTAAAAATTAACAATTTTAACTCAGAAAATGAAATACATCTCAAATCTTAAACCAAGATATTAAAAATTAGTTTCCCTGAATACAATCTTTTAAACTAACACAGATTTATTTAAACCTAGTTTATGAAATAACTGATGTGCCAAGAACTCCAAGGTAGCAAAAGTGATATTACCTCATCAACATTCTTGTTGTCTTTGGCACTTGTTTCAAATAGCTTTATTCCCACCTGATCAGCAAATCTCTGTGCATCTTCAGTGCAGACAATTTTTTTCTCTGGATTGTCATCTTTGTTGCCAACTATTAAGCCAAATTTCATCTAGCTTAGAAAATAAATACGTGCAATAGTTTGTGCTTCAACCAAGTACCTAAAATTCTGTTAACGACATCACAATTTTGGTCTATTTCCTTCAGCCATCTTTGAATATTTGCAAACGTTTCTCCATTTGTTACATCGTAAACTACCAGCACACCATGAGTACCTCTGTAGTAACTGTAAAATATCGTTAATTTCCTTCTCTAATTTATTGATCCACAAGTGTTTAATTATTAATGGATAACTTACGTGGAAGTTATTGTTCGAAAACGTTCTTGGCCTGCAGTGTCCCATATCTGTAGTTTGACACGTTCATTGTTGACAACAATTGTTCTAATTTTAAAGTCCACACCTATTGTTGTTATGAATGAACCTGCAAAAAAGAGTATTTAAGAACATGTTGATTAGTTATTTTGAGTGCAAAATTCTAACCTATTAAATTTAGAGTATCTAGAGCAATGTGTAAAAGTTTATAAAAAAAAAAGCGTAGTCTTTATGTCCATAAAACCATCATTACCAATCAAAGTTTTTAATAAAGAGAAAAAATATCATTATTGAATGTTTTGATGTTAAGAATCTCTTGATTACTGGGAAGGAAGCATCATGCAGTTAAAAATGTTAGCTCAGACATATTGAACTTCAAACAACCAAAATTATATCATGGAGTTCATATTTGAACACAAACATTAAAAATGCAATAATTACATTTAACTCTTAAAATTTGGGCTACTGGTCAAAATAGTTGGTTCACAAATCTTATGTAAAAATATTTTCAAACTGCTAAACTAATGATTTTCAAAGCCATCCCATCACCATTCAAAAGGTATCTCTGCAATTACTAAGCCACATACTATTCAACAAGTTTCATCTAATAGAAGCGTCCACCACAAACATTTTGTAATTCAAAATTGATTTCTAGTTTTTAAAAACAACTAAACATCACAAAGTGGAAACCTGTGAAAGTACTGTCAGCAAATCTCATCAAGAGGCTGCTTTTTCCAACTCCTTCAAAAATGTTACAAAAACAGATCAAATATAATGTAAATAAAAAATTATAAATAGCGATTACTTCAATTGCAACAGTTATAAAAAAATTATTATGAAACCCGATTATATTTTTACACGAATATCAACCGGAACTACATACCGCTGTCCCCAATAATTAGTAGCTTAAACAAGTGATCGTACTCTCTAGCCATGATAAATCAATAACTTTTAGAAAGTATATTTTGTGAAGACAAATATGCAATCATAAACACATTACGAGGATGCAAGCTCAAATTTAGAATAACAGAGACCGTTTAAAAGTGGTTTAGTAAAACACGAACATAAATGGATTAAATATTTAAATTCTAAAAGCTGTATTTATTATTACAATAATTATTGTAATTTCAAAAGTTAACAAAAATATTATTTAAAACATTTTAAATACTAGACTACTGTCTAGAGTTTCTAGGATCATTAAGATGGTTCATGGCTTAAAAAAAAATATTTTGAAAAAAAAAAGGTATAAGACATTCCTTTTTCTTCCTTTCCAATAACCGTATTATAAAGTAGACTTTTTTTTAAAGCAGTTAAGGTATCAAACATCCCTTAATTGAAGAGTAAATCCTGAAATATTGAACTGATCAAAGCCAAATTTGGAGTTAATATGTAGATTGGGACGTTACATACCTGTGCCTAATTTCTGTTTGATTTGATAAATGATTCTTGCAAATTCAACACATTTAAGCTGTGGAAAAAGGTTACAGATTCGCCGAGGCTAGCTCATGGCGGCTTAGTAAGCCAGCCATCGCTGATATAGCATAGATTTTCTCCTCACCTGATCTAAATGTTTGAACAACTTGGGAGGCCGTACAATCAATGAACAAGGTACACTGGTCTTCAGTGGTTCAGTGTGGTCTTCAGACCATAAGTGGTATTCTCTCTCACATACCTGTTGAGCAATAGAGGATCAAATGTCTATAAAATGGCTAACAAGCTGACAGAATGTCCTAAATTTCCATAAAATATAATTAAAAAAGTTTCACTAATTGAACCTTTTCCACTGATCAGGCAAAAAGTTCTCAATGATGGCTGTGAGGGCTGTTGATAAGCTTTTGTAGAACAACCTACTTAAGTATTTCCTTTTGAAGTATTCTTTCGAGTTCTTCAGTGCCATTGTTGGTGGATGAAGTTCTAACTCCATCTCTTGAAAAAAGGCAGTAAACCAAGACCAAAATTAAAACTTTTTATTAATTTATTAAATTAGGACATTTTAAGTTTAAAATAAGAAATAAAAAATTACCCTAAATCACTTTTTGGGACAAAACACAGCTCTTCCCCTCATTGCCGACTCATCTCTCATGCATCCTTGTGGCTTAGGGCTTATAGCTGCAGCTGGTCCAGGCTCCTTCGGCGCGTTTATTCGGTATTGCAACACAACTGGGAAATGCTTTGAAATTGAGCGGGTGAATTTGCTCCGTTCAAATTATTTTGTTATTCAACGTAAGTTGTTTTGGATAGGTATGGCCGTTTTTTGGTCAAAGCTGTCTTTGAAACTTGATCAACCGAATCACAATCGAATATGGAATCACAGGATGCCATAATCGATACCATCTGGTTCCAATGACTAGTATGTGCTACTTGAGTTACGAAAATAAAATATGCTCCTCTAAACAAAAGCAAATATACTAATCAACGCTCTGATGCCATAACACTTGGAATTTAGTTTCCTGGTTACTCAAAATTTTGTGGTGAACACCCTCCTACGGGGGGAATGGGGGAGTAAATAACTCCCTGGTTGCTAGGATCCCCTTACGTATTCCTGAAGATCTTCTGAACGGTTATTCCTTTTGGACTTCCTTGTGCATCACCTATGACTAGATCTTTTTGAACATTTAGTATAAGACGCTATGCGATGATGACATAAATATTGGGGAGATAATTGATGGAATGATTGGTAACAAATTTTAGTTACTTCCTAAATAAATGCTTCCTAAGGAAAGATGTTTGCTTATGTGCCTAATTTAAAGCGGTTTGATTGGAATAGTTTTGGTAATATTAGAATTGTATTCTGCATCGGACTTGATGAAAAAGTACAATGATGGTTGTAAAAATGGTGGAGGTAATTTAATAAACCCATGGTACCTCATGAAAAAAAACCCTGTCTCCATTGAGATTGTGAGGTGGTGGACTATTTGGAACCCGATCTAGAGATCAGCAGAGAAAGGACCTGATGATTATGATGATTAAATTAACGTTTGATATCTAAATTGGGACGATAGAAAAACTCTGCATATTTAAGTTGCATTTCATTATTAAATGAATGGGATTTAAACAAATTTATATTGGCTCTTTTGCGTAGGCACGAATTACGATAAATCTAATCCATGAAATACTGACCATTTCAGGGATAATATGAAAAGTCGCATTTTGAATTAATAAAAAATATTAATTTTTAAATGCAATTAATAAGTTGATGCTTTTCCATAAAATTTCCATAATGTGATCTTTGTATAGCAAGCTGCAGCAGCAGGCAGCGCTGGATGCAGGAAGAGATGCGCATGAAAACATTAGTTCTTCTGAAAACAAAGCATAGTGTTCATTAACATTCCTGCGCGGCATTTCTACCGTGAGCAGAAAACCTTAATCTGCTTGTGAAAATAGTAAACTTTCATCTAAGATTTTATCGATAAATTGGATATTTATTTTTTTAAAGGGTTAGTGAACGACTTTGCTACAAATTTAAGATTACAGAAGCCTTTAGATTACATAATCTTTCTCGTTCTCTTGCATTGAATTTTTAGGCAAAATGTGATCTTATATACGTGAATTTTCTCCGATCGTGAACAATTTTGTTGGCGCCTACTGTTCTTAATAATAACAGCTAACGATGTGAGTCATATACATATGGCTGCATCCGCAAATACGAAAGCTACTTTAGTCTTTGTATAAAACAAAAATTATGACATTTTAATGCAAATAATAATTTTAAGGGTCAGGATGATGGTAGAAGAAAGAAATGGAAATATATACAGCCAAAGGGTGGCAAATCAAATCCAAGTAAAACTCAATAATTGTCCTTTTACGCCTCACAATTTCAAGTAGGATTGACTGAGGAATTTTCAGGTTGAGGCATTTGATGTTTGAAGTGATTTTTTATTTTGAACAGACTTGCTTACGACCTGGAAGGATACGAAAATGAAAAGTCCAATAAATTATCTGAACTTAATAAAGTTCAGACAAGACTTAACATGGAGAACTACAATAGCAGAATGTTTTTCGAAGCAATGAAATTGAAGAGTTTATCGCGACTTACCCGCGATGCAAAAAAAGTCAGCAACGAGAAAGCGGGTTCCGCGCAAATGCAACCCACGGGGAAGTTTTATCATCTTAATTTTGAGCCCATGAGAATAGAAGATTTCAAGGAACTTGATGAAAATAAAATTGACGACGACGACGACGACGACGACGATTCGATTAGAATCCCTCTTAAACATAAAATTAATGCTGTGGGCGACCGTTTGAACAACAACAAGTTTAATGAGAATAATAATGTTATGAAATATTCGAACAATTTTTTTATTTCAAACAACTCTCCTGTCATACCATCTTTGGTCATAAGGCCATCACTCCCTGGAAATGAAGTAATCATTTTTATTTAAAAAAAAGTAATTGCTTAGTGAAAATAAAATTTTGTAAATAAACAGGAGAAACCATTGGTGCTGGCAAGTGTAAGTGCTTCAAAGTTTCCAAAAAGAGGGAACTCAAGGAAGTTACCTAACATCCCATGTCACATACCAGTCAATAAACTATGTAAGAATCTAGTTACCAAACATTGATATTTTCAACAATTTCTAATTTCTTATTAATAGCCTCTACAATTCCTGATCTTATTGCTACCACAAAAACACCATCCTTGGCAGAAGAAATTATAGCAGTTTACAATCGTGATAAAAAGAATCACATTAGCGAAGATCATGACTACATCTTCCCACAATGCTTTCACCTTGACGATAGTCTGATTTCAAGAAATGAAGACCTAGGCCAGTTTACTCTAGAAGATCTTGGCTTGCCTGAAATGATAGATCCTATTAAGAAATACTCGGACTTGTATCTTAAAGAGACATATGTAAAGTCCATTGTTTGCTTCTTAAGCACCAACTCTGCTGACTTTGAGTGTACATCCTTTAGAAAGGAACCTATCAAATTGGAAGAAAATAGCGAGCAAAATACACCCTCGGAAGTTGATGCTGCTTCAGTAGTGGGTCCAAGTTCCCCATCTCCAAGCAAAGAACCAGACATGCCCTGTGATCTTTCAGGTGTTGGATCTCCATGTTCAAATCTGCAGAGGAGTAGGAAAAGCTCAAGAAGTAATGAACCTGGTTTAGATGAATTCAAGAGGGACTCTTCTATTGTGTCCAGGAGTATGTCCATATTTCAGTGACTTTTGAATGTGAAAATATAATAAATCTTAGTTATTTCTCTTTATAAGCTATTTTTGGTTAATTCCATGATCTCAGCTTCAGACAATCAATCTCTGTGCAGTCATGAAAGTAGTTCTGAGGCAGGGATGTCTTCTTTTCCTCCTGGATTTCCTGATATTGAGCTGTACCTAGAAGAATCTGATGCCACACATAGGGGTTGTCATAAGTTCTTGCCCAGGCATTCAGAGGAAATTGCTGTTGAAATTGGTGATTCTCTGTTTGTTGAGAAAGAGCATGATGATCTATGGTGTGAAGGTGAATATGAAGTTTTTTTGCATTTAATTCAATGTTTAAGTGGCATAAATCTAAACTTGTAATTAATCGATGGTTCTGGTCATCATGTATAGATAGATAGGCTGGGATCTTGTCGTCTTGTCTGGGATTGGGCATCGA
Source organism: Hirudo medicinalis (assembly GCA_011800805.1). Lineage (NCBI taxonomy): Eukaryota > Metazoa > Annelida > Clitellata > Hirudinida > Hirudinidae > Hirudo > Hirudo medicinalis. The sequence goes on from MPNW01000102.1 coordinate 266,967, forward strand.
TAGCCAAGTGCTTTGGTGTGGCTCTGTTAGGAGTTCAATTCCTAGCTGCTGCAAGTTTCTCTATCTGGACAGATAGGCTAGGATTTTGGCTACATTTGGAGTTCCAGCTGTCACAGGCTAGGATTTGGGCTCTGTTAGGAGTTCTCTTGGAATTTTTGAATATGTATTATGGCCTGAACATGTGGTAGAGTGAAACCTCATATTGCATCTGGCAAAAGAAAGCTTGGATTTTTGAATGGATCGGATAATTATGTAATGGTGATGGTTTTATGAATAATTGTCTGAAAACAGAGGAACATGCAAAGATCAAGTTTATAAATACAAGCATGAAAATAGTTAATCTGAAGAAATTAAGGATTTTTAATTTTGTGGAGATGGAATCGGTATGAGAATTATAAGTTAAGTGCAGGGCAAGAAATAGGTGTTTTTTTCCCCTGGATATTAAGTAAGATGAGTGATTAGAAGCTCTGATTAGCTTACAATAATTTAAATATAGGTGTATGAATGAGTAGCACATTGTGATAGTTGTTGGTGAAGTAATATACTGACAATTGTGAGAAATGATTTCAACATTTTACTAGCTAAATATTGAACATTAGATCAGTATGACATCAATATATTAAAATCCCATGAAATTTACAAGTGTCGACAGGAGAGAGGACAGAGCCCCCAGTATGAATGCAATGGTCATCAAGGCACAGGCTTTCTTTTTTTCTTGTTTTCTAAAGTGATTTAATCAGATTTCTTACCATTGAGTGGTAGAACATTTGCTTTGCACCAGTTCACAACTTTTTTAAGTTCATTGTTTATTATTGAGTAAAGTGTGCCATTAACAAATTTATTGTTAATAAACTTGTTATGTCACCACTGGAAATAAACATATTAGTGGCATCCACAAAAAGCCAACATTCATGGTGATCAGGTGAATTACACATGTTGTTGACACAAGGGCCCAGCTTGAAGTAGAATCGGAATCAGTTTTTTTTTAAACTTCATACATTCAGAGCCTCTGACAAAGTACTATAATATTTGAGAATTTCCTGAATCAGCAGATTTTTCGAAATTGCGCATTAGATTTTGAAGGGAGAATTTTTTTTTAGGTATTAACTTGAGGACAAAGAAAAGAGGAATATTTCCAACTGCTTATGCTACTGACTTAAGTTTGTTGGGGAATGGTTTGTCAATTCCTGAAGTTTTGCTTCAAATTTTTAATTGTATTACTTGAAACACTTTTTATTTCGTGCAGTGAAATACAAGTATTTTGTAAGTTTTTTGGGAAGTATAGAGGTAGGACAGCACACTGGTCATGAAGTTCTCTATAAAGCTATCAAGAAAGTTGTAACAATTGATATTTTAGGTGTCATAATAAGTAACACATTATAATCAGCATGTTATCATGTCTTTCAGCTTGCAGCATCCCATATCAAATCGCAGAATGTTTCAACAACATTGTCGTGTCTAGAAATAGAAGAAAGTGGAATTAAAATTTCCGAAAGAAAAAAGGTTTTGGTCATTGTGTAGTCAAAGACTTGTTTACTTGTTTAAAGAGTATCAATTTTATTTCCAGAAAACTCCTACTTCACGCATTCTGAGCACAATTGGAAAATTATCACTACTTAAAAATATGCAAGAGAATGAACATGTTTTTTTGCTTAAAAATATTACATTCTGTGGGATTTTGCCAAGTAGTGACAAGTAAGATATTTAACTTAAATTAAACATTCAATCTAAGGCACATTTTTTGCATTCATTCCCAGATATTTTGGTTTTATTACAAAACATCCGATTTGCATGAAATTTGCCTGTCACGTCTTTCAGGCCCCAATCTCTGGAAGGTCCATTGTTGAAGCTATTGGGTTAACATATTTTTTTTATCAGATTATGATTAACTTATATGGAATGGGTATACATGGTTCTTACAAATGATCTATATGTTTTAGGAATTCACTAAGTAAGTTCCACCAGGAATTTTTATCTGTTGCCTATCCAGTGGAAGATATATACTTTGAATGAAAAGCCGTTTATTGGCTCCAATATTACTATTTTTGTTTAAATGCTTTCCAGTTCTAAAATTTGATTTAAATAAGCTGAAACTTTCCTAGTCATTTCCTGCATATTGTTATTAGTTTGCATTTTAAATTTCTTGCGATTTTGGTGTTCAGACTTTTCGACTTTATGGATAAATGTATATACAAAACCCTGTTCAAAATCTCTAAAACACTATCTTCTAGGAAGTACTACGTACTTGGCTTCGATAAGAACTTGATATTAGATAGGGTGCTCGCATCATCGAAGCTGAAGAACATCGCCTCGAAATAATTTTGAATACGAAATTACCGCCGAATCTGGTCATGGCCCTGTAGGATAGCACATCCATCGTAATCACGTGCTGATCCTAGCCCTACCAGCGATGACTTGCCAAGCACGCATTACCTCGCATCGTTTGTTTGTGGACATTCTCTTTTGTCCTAACTGGTTCTTTAAGAAGCTATGTCAGGGCGTTCTTCCCTTTAAGTCCTAATAATCTTAGTTATGCAACGGACTTTAATCAAATAAATAAATAAGGCATTCTTCCCTTCTGGTCTCTCCTATTCTTCCGGCTACGAAGCTGCTACCCATCAGACATGTTGTCAGTTCGAACATTGTTGACGTTGTTTTAAGTAAGCTATGTAGCGGACTTGTCACTGTGACTGCCGCAACAGCCCTCCCCGTGATTTTTAAAATCTAAGAAAAATCTGTTTTAATTAAAAATATTTTATTTCAGTAATTTATGACTTTGGACGAAAATTTTGGCAGCTGTGGTTAATCTACTAGAACGTGAATTATAATCTTGTAACTTCTCAAAAATCGTTATCGTTATATCGCTCGAATCGAGAAGAGAACTAACTAGAAAACGTACGAGTTTATTAACTGACAACAAGTTAATATACACGGTCACTAAGCGAGAGAGAGAGAGAGAGAGAGTGCGAGCAGTAGTAGTAGTATTTTATTAATGTCTGTAGGATCGCACATCCATCATAATCACGTGCTGATCCTAGCCCTATCAGCGATGACTTAATCAGGCGCGCATCCTTTGTTTGTGGACATCCTCCTTTTATTTGTCTTGACTGGCTATTTAAGAAGCTACGTCAGGGCATTCTTCCCTACCTCATTTTCAGGTGGATTTGCAAAAATCGGATTAATTTAATTTAAATAGTTACTCTATCTAATATTATTATGATATTATTATTTAACCTCTTACAACTATTATTACTCTAATACTTATTATTTCA
>MPNW01000102.1:279541-300376 GCA_011800805.1 Hirudo medicinalis
ACATACCCTCAACAATCAACGGACTGTCCGCTCGATACAAACTAAGACAAACAATTTTACGTCCGAAATCGCCACAAAATTTAAGAAAATCCGCGAGAGCTCCGCCGTCCGAGAAATAACACTAGAAACTCTATTGCAGCGCTTCCTATATACCGTTGGCGTTACAGTTGTCCAGGTGTCTCTTCTTTGACTCCCCTCTGATGTCCCCGTTGTTGTGGAATGAGCCAGGACCCTCTATGTGACTGACACTCCAAGCTTCACCTTGACGCCATACAAAATGAACTATTAATAATTTAAAAATTCAGAAAACTTGATTTCAAGGCGTCCAATAACCATGAAAGACACTTTCAAAAATTATCGCAAATGACTAAAATCTCGCGAAAAACAATGAAAAAAATTATTAATAAGAAATAATGTTTCCTTTATTCTCAATAACTTTAAAACATCTGTTATCCATCGAATTGATTAAGATTTTTACGAATTTTCCATCCAGTTCTTTCCAGGCACTCCTAAAGGCGATTGCCAGGTCAGATTTGGAGTGGAACTGTTTTTTACTGTTATAAACCAGTCTTGACAACATTCCCCAGACATTTTCTATAGGATTTAAGTCTGTGGAACAGGCTGGTCAACTCATAACTTTGAAATTTCTGCTCTGGAAAAGTTGCCTTCGTCAACTTGGAAGTATGGATCAGGGCATTATCTCGCTGGAAAATAAAATTTTTCCATAATAAGCTTCCCAAAAGCCAGGAGATAATCTTCTAATACTTTGATGTAATCTGCTGAAGACTGTCTCCCATCCAGAAAAGCCAATTCAGTTAATTCTTCACTGGAAATTCCTCCCCAAGTCATCATCGATCCTGCTCCATGATTTCGGCTACAAATTGTTTCCTTTTCTAACCTGAGGTCATGCCAGTAGATCTGATGTCCATCCAGGTTAAATTTCTTTTCATTTGAAAAAATAATATTGTCCCAGCCATCTCTGTTGGACAGCATGGTTTTGGCCCATTCCACTCTTTCCAACTTGTGATGGTTTTTAAGAGCTGGAATCTTTAATCTTTTTCCATATAATAAAATATCACTAGGTCTCAAATAACTTAACACTGTACTTTTAAAAATTTTTAAATCAAGTTCATTTCAAATTTGATTTGCTGAAAATTTACTTGAAGTAGCCTTTCTTACCAGGAGTGCTGACGAATCGTCAATTTCTTGGGTCTTCCATGATTATTTTTTGTTCAATATTCCTCAGGAGTCTTTAAGTAGTTCCAGACGACAGTCTTGGATAGATTGAGCTCTTTGCCAATTTCCCTGATCGAATAATTTGCTTGTTTGAAGGCCTCAATCTGCCCATCTCCTTGCCAGACGACGTTTTACCTCCAGCCATTTATAAAATAGTAATTTTATAAACTTCAAAGTAATTTGTAACTCTTTTTGAGTTTATATATCGATAATATTTGCATAAAGTGCATTTTGATTGCATAAATATAAAAAATTTCAAGTTTTATTGGATATAAGTAATGATGTCCTCATGGTTTTCAAATGCCGTAAAATGCTATTATGCATATTTACAACTTCTACTTGTTAAATTTATTGGACATTTTACAGATCATTTTGTATACAATAAAGTGATGTTATGTATAAAATTGAGTAATATTGAACTTATATTTAGCGAGTTATCAGGAAATTATGGGGTACCCTCAAGGTTTCCGTCCTGACTGTATTTACATTAGCATGCGGCTTAGGGATTGACCCTAAGTGGTCTAGGTTCCAGAGTACAGTACCACGCTTAAAGTATTCTAGATCTCCCCCTGCTGGTATTCCTTCAGGAACTTAAGCTCGGGGTGAGGTTGCGGATGACCATTTTGTAAAAGATGCCGAGTGGACGATCTGGTTAAAATTGTCGCGTTGCAAATATAATTCGTTTTAGTCTTCTAACTTTACAACTAATTGTAGTTAACATACATGTATACAACAATTATTAACAGAGGCTAAGAAGGCGGATGTATGTGCAACAAATACTATTCGATTTTAATTTTTAATACCCATATTTATTTAAGCCTATCTTAAATTTTGCTATTGCATCCGCATGGATGGTCTCCTTATCTCATTTATTCTACTTTGAAACCATCCTTGTGCTAAAATAACTATTTTTTAAGTTTTCGGACGTCTTCCTACTTAACTTACGATGATGACGATGATAAATGAATTTTGTAGCGCAATAAGCATCAAGGACTTAAACCAAGCCTTTTGTGGCGGTGCAAACCTGTCAACACGACACGAAAAGACTGTTGCTTTACCTTCGCTCTCAGAAACGCAAACCCTATGAGCCAACTTGCACCCCAATTATGTAACATTGTATGTGGCTGATTTTCGGAAAAATCAAAATTTGAAAAGTAGGATGCCCAAGTTAAAAAGACAATATCTTCTTAAATATGGGTCATATCTAATATGGACAGACAGATGACGGCTCGGAGAGACGAGTTTCGCGATTGGGCTAGCAACCCATCGCGATAAAGTTCAATTGCTGGCAATTCGGAAAAAGGAATATGCCCCCCGGGTCCCTGCCGAAAGGAGGGGGAGGATGACGGNGCCTGATCAAACGGGTGTGGCCCACCCCCCGAGAACGTAAGGAGTTTGGGCCGAAACGTTCGGTGACGGGGGCACTCCTCTGATGATTCCCTGTCGGTACGCTCCGTGGTAGGAGTTTCTAAGTACTGACAATATCTTCTTAAATGTGGGTCATATCTAATATGGAAAAATTATTCCAAATTGATTGAGTTCATTTGATCTGACCCTAACCCTTTCCATCTGATAAAATTTCATAAGCCTCGATGAGATCTGCTTAATAATAAAACTGCTATTGTTACGTTGCTATTGCTATGATTACATGTTACATTTTTTTAATTTAGTAATTTATTTAAATTTAAAATGATATTTATTTATATTGTCAAAGTGTATAAGATATAAAATAATTAAATTTTGGAATTATTTTTAATGGGCTAATGACTCGGAATTTCCAGATGACCGCGGCAAGACTGTTGATGTTTGATTGGCAATGGCGATGGCGGGTAAGGGTACCGATACTTCTGGCGACTGCGATGAAAACACTTTCAAGATTCTCGTTGCAACTGATAATCACTTGGGCTACATGGAGAGGGATGGATGTCGAATGAACGATTCTCTTAATTCGTTTGAAGAAATCTTACAAATCGCGAGAGATAATGAAGTTGATTTTGTGTTACTTGGAGGAGATTTATTTCATGAGAACAAGCCTTCTCGTAAGAGTCTTCATGGAATTATTAAGTTGATCAGAAAGTATTGCTTTGGAGATAAACCGTGCTCTGTTGCTTTTTTGAGTGATCCTGAAACAAACTTTGGTCACACGTCATTTCCTATAGTTAATTACGAAGACCCAAATCTGAACATCTCTATTCCGGTTTTTTCTATTCATGGCAATCACGATGATCCTGCTGGACAAGATAATCTTTGTTCTCTTGATCTTCTACATTCAGCTGCATTGGTCAATTATTTTGGTAAAGTTTCTAATTTAGAAAGTATAGAATTGAGCCCCATTCTGATGGAAAAAGGTGCCACAAAGTTAGCATTATACGGTTTGGGATCGATAAGGGATGAAAGACTCAACCGGATTTTTTGCCAGAAAAACCTCAAAATGTTGAGGCCAAAGGAAAATAGAGATGATTGGTTCAATATTTTTGTTCTTCATCAGAACAGAGCAAAACATGGGCCAAAGAATTACATTCCTGAAGAGTTTCTAGATGATTTTCTTGATTTGGTTGTATGGGGTCATGAACATGAATGCAAGATTGATCCAAGCTGGAATGGTGTAAAAAATTTTTATGTGACACAACCTGGAAGTTCCATTGCGACATCATTGAGTGACGGGGAAACCAGAGAAAAACACGTTGGACTTCTTCTCATTCGTGGCAAAAACTTCAAGCTAAAGAAAATCAAACTGAACACTGTGAGGCAATTTTTAATGGAAGATATTGTATTGCAAGATACAAAGATTAGGCCCCAGGATCCAAATGTGATAAAGAAAGTTGAGACATATTGCACTGAAGTTGTGGAGAAACTCCTTATGAAGGCGGGTGAGTTTTTGAAATTGTTGTTGGGCGCATCTCAAGTTTCTTTAATTACAATTTCTATTGGCAAGTGATCAAGCCAAAATGACTTTTTTGTGCAGTCATTTATGACTTCCATGAAAATGTCATTAGAGTAATGAACAGAAACATTGAAAAGGCTAAAATTTTAAACAAGTTTAATTATAGGTGAAAACTATTTTTAGTTACTAAACACTGAGAATGTGTGTTGTTGCTCATTAAATTTTATGTAAATTTTAAAGTATCGTTTTAATTTTTATGAAAGGACAGGAAAGAATGGAAAATAAACAAACTCCTATCAAGCCTCTGATTAGGCTGAGAATAGATTACAGCAGTGATGATCCCGATGCTCCTTATGAGCTCTTCAATATGCACAGGTTGTATTCCATTTTACCAGTAATCTTTCTTGTTTATGCTTACTTGCAGTTATAATTTAGTTTTTTTATGCTTCAGATTTGGACAAAAGTTTGTGGACAGGGTTGCAAATCCACGTGAAATTGTGCATTTTCATCACAAAAAGAGGCTGATAAAAAACACTGGTATTTGCTAGAAAACTTGCCTACTAAATTTCCAACGTACTTTTAAGTTGCCAAGTAAATTGAGTGATTTCATGCAGATGCAAAGGTAGCTATTGATGTCAAAGTTGAGTCACTCGATAGTGCTAGGGTGGAGGATATGGTGAAAGAATATTTTCTGAAGGCTGAAAAGGTTAAGAAATGTTATTTCAAGATAAAACTTTGCAGTACTTTGATGTATTTCTTAGTTATGCAATAGCAATCTCATGATTCTATTTGAATAACCTCAGTTCTTCCATGAGTATTTCCTGTTGATCTTGTCATTAATGTGTTTATTTGTATAATGATATCTATTATGAGCATCTCAAATAATTATCTGCTATTCAGCATTTTTTAAAATCTTACACTATCTCATGTTCTCTCTTGTTCTACTCATAGAACATGCAGCTGAGTTTACTCACAGAACAAGGAATCAGTGAAGCTGTCAAGGAATTTGTTTTGAAGGAAGAAAAAGATGCCATTCCTGAGCTTGTTAAATATCAGCTGAAAAAGACTCAAGTTTGTTTGATCGTTGCTTAGGATGCTTTATATACATTTTTAAATGATGTAATAATTCCTAGTTATCTTAAATATAGACCAAAATTATCAAATACTTTTAGGATTATTTAGTGAAGAAAAACACTCATGAACATGATGTTGAAGATGAAATATATAGGTTCAAAGAAGAACGAAATAAAGATTCAGAAGTAATTGAGCGAGAGTTAAGAGAAGCAATGAGTCAGGCCAGAAGCAGCAAAACAGATCACAATCAAATTGATGCTTTTGATTCTGATGAGGACGGAATCAATTTAAACAGGAATGTGACAATGGGCAGCATTTCTGTAGAAAGGGGCAGGAAAACTAGAGGAAGAGGATCAAGAGGTGGTCGGGGGTCTTCAAGGTCCAAAGTTTCAGAGTCAGCTGCTGATAAACTGAATTCCCAGAATTCTTTGAAGCTCTCACAAAAGTATGTTTCATAACATTTATTTAACGAGTGTTGTTTATTGGACATGTTATTATGATTTATATTCTCTGCCTATTAATTCAAGGAACTTTTTATTTTAAAGAATGTCTAAAAAGAATGCAGAAACTATATCACTTGAAGATGATGATGATGATACCTGTGATGATAGGGCAAGCAAAAAGCCCATGAGAATAACAGACATGTTCAACAAAATTTCGAACATATCAAGCTCTAAAGTTGCAGGTGGAATTAAGCGAGGCAGAGGGAAGGGTTTCAGCTTCCTGGATGATGATGAAAGTGATGATGCAGATGATGATGAGTTGTTTAATAAGCTTGTACCAAAAGCTAAGAAGAGAAACATCCAGTAAACATGTTACCAATTGTATTATTTAGATAAAATATAATTCTTGTTGATGTCTCTTCGTTGAGGAAACCATAGTAGTAGCTATAACAGCCAGGAAAATTAATTCTGCCATTTTGAAGAGCCTGGTAAAACAGTTCATAGGAGAGAATCGATCACGTAATGGGTGGGTGTGAAGATGTTGCTTGTGGCCATTACCTTTTTTGCTCTCCATTGCCAAATTGACGTGGGGGCCGTGGCTGCTCTGCCTAGGCGCCCGAAATTTCTGTCGGCGGCGCTGCAATTAGCTCGGTTGTTTAAGATAGAAGATTATGTAGTGCATGCTTCAAGATGCGACCTCGTGGACGGGGTCAGATTTGTCAAAAAAGGAGATGCTGAGTTGTGCAAATGTATGGATTAATATATCGATAAATCTGACGATTGCTTGTTAGAAATATAATTTAACATATCGGCAATTTGCTCTTTGCTATTTTCTTATCAATTTGAATTAATCAAATTAGTAAAGATTTAATTAAAAAAAGCATGTTTCATATTGTCATAGTTTAATTTAAAACATGCGCTTTTAATGTTTTTAAAATTAAAATAACGTTTTGAAATAAATGATTAATGTAATTATCATTATATTTTGCTGAGCGATAATAGAAACGAAAATACTTTACGATATATGCTGCGGATGAGAATCTTATTTTGAGGTTAGCATCAGTGTTTTCTAACTTGAAAGGCAGCATCGCCTTAACCTTAGAGCCTAATCATAACGATATTTATTATTAATTGATCAGTAAATGTTTATTGAAAATGTTGGGCTTTATATAAAATTTCATTTTTTTCAATCTGATCCTTGTTGTTTATGAAACATGAATTTCAGCGTTTATCCGTAAAGGAGCAAAATGAATTTTAAAATCATTCTTCCTCTAGTTTTCATGTTCATATAGTATTACAAGTTCTGTTTTAGGGTTTTGCAAAGTTTTGCGGGCTTCAAGACTAAACATTTTTATTCTTTGAGTAATTGAACTCTTGACTAACATGTCTCAGATATTGAAAAGAATGTAATGCTTTAAGTAATTGTAAGATTTTTTATTTAGCATTTGATGTTTTAAAATTCATGCGTTCCTTAAATTTAGAATTTTCAACGACATTAAAGTCAGCAAGACTGGCATGGACTTTAAAGTTCAATAACTTTGGAATGCGTTGAGATAAAAACAAATTTTTATGTGTTTTTTTAGAAGGGTGTTGCTTAAAGGAATGTGTTTGTATAAGAAAATCATTCTATAATGAATTGAGTTTTATCCATAGAAGAAGGTTTAATCAATGTTAAAACAAAATCCTTTAGCAAGTTTCAAATTTAATAAACAGGTCTGGAGTCTAAAAGTAATTCCATTCTAAAACTATGTGTTTTGCTAATTTGTCTCTACAAAAAGTAATCAAAATTTATTTTGGAAAATATTACATAAAAATTATTGTTGTCTTTAAAATTTGGTGAAACTTAGGATAAATTAATGACCTTTAAAGTTCTTGCTAACTTCACCATCATAATGTTTTTATCTTATGACTTAATTCACGAACATGTTTATTTTATGTGCTTTTCAGATGGACACACCCAAGGAAGGATCAGGATCCACACCTGGTCAAAATTCATCTGCACCAAAATCATCAAACATGGTTTACATTTGTGGTGAATGTCACGAAGAAAATGAAATCAGTCAAAAAGCTCCTTTTAGATGTCGGGAATGCGGTTATAGAATCATGTACAAAAAAAGAACGAAGAAGATTGTTGTCCTGGATGGTAGATGACACTGGCTCTAGATGGAAAAATGATCATTTCTGTAATAGTTCTATAAAAGTTAACTTTTCATTTCAATAAGAATTCTTTTTAAAAAAAAATAAAGTTTTAGGAAACAACTTATTGGATCTCCAATGATATGAAAAATACTACACTTAAGTAAAAGTGGAAGCATTTGTTAAGAAATGTATTCATGAAAAATTATGAGCATTTTAAAGATACTTAAAAAGTAAAGGAACTGAAGCTGCTTTTGTAATGGTCAATCAGTAACCATCTTATGCTATTTTATTGTGGTTGTAGGCCTGCACCATTCCATCATGCTTCAAAAGTTATGTCTGAACTAATGTATAACCTGTTACTAAATCAGTTGTAACGTTCACAGTTCTTGTTACCCTGACGATGGCCTTAGAGGCCGAAACTGATCAGTCGGTTATTAAAAACTACAAATGTAGATTTAGTGACGGTTTTTTCTTACTTAAAGCAGTGCAAGCCTATAACTGAGAAAGCTGTCTCTTCCAAATGGTGAGCATATTTTAACAAAACATGTTTAAATAGTAATAAAAGTATAAAGCTAGCCCAGGCCGTTTTGACCCCGGGTATACTCTCCTGCGGATGTACTACGGCTTGTTACACCGGAACACATTACCGGTGACTTTTGAGCAAATCTAGTACTGATGCGAAATGCAATAAGCTGCATAATCGACTTAATCTTTATGTTATTTTTTTGTTAATATTTGGTTCTGCATATATTATATTCTGTATTATTATTTTGGCGGACAAGTAAATTTTCGGAAATACTCTTCATTACAAGTAAAAATTACGTCGGATGTACTTAAGTAAAATAACGCATTACTTCCTTACCTAACAACACTGGTAATCTCTGTCTCTAAATTAGTCTGGAATTGCTGCGAGGTCTAGTCATAGTCGTATTGATGTGTTGCAGAGCCTTTTGAAGCATTCATTTAGCTAGTGCGGGAAAATGCGATTATCTTGATTCATTTATTTCAAGAGTAAACCTTCAAAATTAGAGCCCGGTATGTCCTGTAAGACCGTTAAATATTTTTGAAAGCCACAAATGCGCTTTAAAATCAAAGAACCTTAAACAGGCTATATCTTGAAGCAAGTAACCCTGTGTTATGGGCAGATTTTATTGAACTTTTTGTTCCCTGAAAATTGAGACTAAGGAGTGGATAGGACCTTCAGGCTATAGGAAGTGGTTGTCCTTTCCAGAAAGGGAACAATATAGCATAACATTAATTTGTAGTGGTTTAAGATGACTAATGTCTGTGTGATAAACCACTTTTTAATTCAATATCGAAATTTCGATAGTCCTATTTTAATTTGTTCCACAGAATCTGAATATATTGTTGCTTCATCAAGCTCGTTCTATAGATTAACTACTCTAATGCTGAAGTAATTATTCTTCAGAGGCACCCGTTGCCTTTCTGTGTTTTTGGGGATGTGGTTGGTTGTAATGATGGCATGTAATGATTTCTCATCAAAGGAGCAATTTGCTGATTGCCATGATGAGATCTATTTATGCATAGTTACTTGTGCTTTTTTATTTTGTTAGGCTAAAGTTTTGAGTTGTCTTTGAAACTGATTAGTGTTCTAAGTGAAAAATCATGGAAAATTAAGGTGAATGGAGGTCATTCGCGTAGAATAGGCTATGTACAAAAGGCATCAAGTTAACACCGACAGGAACATCCGTCCGACCCCGGAGAACGTCAGAAGTTTCGAAGGCCGAAACGTTCGTGGAAGGGGTTATCTCACTGAGGATTCCTGTCGGCATTCAAGGAGAGTTTCAATCTCTTATAATTTGTCACTGATGGAAGTTACCATGTTACTGATCGATGTGTGCAAAGCTTCATTCAACTTTGCCGAAATGTACCATAAATTATTTTTTTATTATTGGAAAATATGATTAAGATGCTTCCCAAACGAGCCCCAAGGGGGGGGAGGTTATTGCGTCAGTTGCTGACCCTCATACCAATAATGCAGGTGACAAACTTAAAAAAATTTATTAACGGAGCATTAGCTCATTGAATGCCCTGCTTATTCAATAGGAGTTTCTGAGAGGTACAAGTTTGTCAAAGTTTGTGCTGATTACATTTCATTGATGTTGGAGGAAATAAACACCAGCAAGACGACCGTGAAATATCATCACGCATCAGTGATAGTAATTTGGACTAAGTTCAATTATTACTTACGAAAACAGGTAAAACGACGTCTCTGCAGAGTTGGTGGTACACAACGAGCATGAAGATTCATCTAGACAAGGGGTACTTGTACTCGAGTACCGTTTTCAAGTAATTGTACCTTGAGTCTTCGGTACTAGCCCCCATGTAATTAGAAAGTTTCATTATTGTTACTGATTTGCATATTACATCATTGGGCAAAGTGAATTATCAATAATATTTCAACATCGTCTACTTTGATTTCACAATGTTCACGAATTTTATGTTATATTAGGTCACAAATTAGGAGTTCATGTTATTTAAGATTTCATAGGTTGGGATTTTGGGACATTGTCTTAAAAGACAAATAACCAGAATTAGGCTGCGGAGTTTAGTACCGCAAACACCGCTGCTAGCTCCACGAGCAGGACACGGCTGAACTTCGTCCTCTTTCTGAGTTAGGACCTTATGCAGGACTAGTATTTTTAACTCGACTTCGCCCGTGATATATTCAAACTCATTTTTTATTCATAATAATTAATTTTATTCATCCTGTTATTATTTACGGATCAGGATTAGTAACTCTTTCGACTTTGGGTGATTGCCATTCATCAAAGTTTTCATTGGTAATGGTAATTCAGGAGAAAATTGCCGATATTTTATCGATATATAGATGCAAATATCGATATATTTTTCTAATATCGATATTTAAATTAGGTTTTAAAATTTTTGGGTAGTTTATTTAAAAATGTTTAACGAAATGTTTTATCCTTGTTATGGTTCATAATGAATGAAGCTATGAGACGAAGATTGAGTCGTAATATACTTTCGAGCTTTGTTTGTCATCATTTGTGAGAATAATGACGATAGAATCAATTCAAATACGGAAATCTTTGTCCACGGATTCATTGTCGAAGAAGTGCTCGGTTACGTATAAATGTAGTGAAATCATTGGGACCGAGTGGGATTATAAGATGCAGATGCTTACATTTGATCTTTACATATTAAATGTGGTTTAATTTTTTTTTTAAACCTTCACTCAATGAGTGACTTCATTTCTTCATACCCCAATTGAACCCAGGTCGATTTCTAGACTAAAATGAACATCAAAATTGTGACATCAAACCTAATTGCAATTTCGTTTTGTTCTGTGAGCAGACTTTCATTTTGCTTAAGACATTCTTAATACTAGTTATAAATAACAACAATATCAACATGCGTAAATTCTATTTGGTGTAGATAAGGATCGACCGAGGGGAGATTTTTGGCCGGGACTGGGGAATAAAATACATGTTTAGAGATATCTAACGTTTTGAAAGTGTGATAGTCTTTTTTGTTCAAATCCTTTAAACTATTCACAATGCTAGCATGGAAATTCAGTGATATTTAAGATAATTCCATCATGTCAAGCTGCAGCTTAAATTTCTTAAATTACTCTCATTAATTTTATAAACATTTATTAATATAAATCTTGTGTTTATTAATCTTTCGTTAACTATCTTTAGTTATCAACCTCAATCAAATTCCAAGAAAGATTCAGGCTTTTGGAAGTCTTAATGAATGAAGATGATATTTTGGCAATCGCAGGAGCAGGAATGCCAGTTAGGGGACGCCTCTCCGAATCCTGTTGCCCCCCTGACTTTAGGCTAGAAGAAAAAACAGATCATCTCTTCAAGTTTTACGAGGGTTTGTATGGAACAAACTTTCGCATTAAAAAAAAGTGTTTAAATTTCTTAAACCTTCTAAAATTTCTTGGGTAATTCCCCGGCTAAACCCCGGGGCCGGGGTCCCGGTCGATTCCTACGTGTGGACGAAGAAGCATGACCTCAGGTTAGAAAAAGAAACATTTTTTAGCCGAAATCATGGTGCAGGATCGGTGATGATTTTGGGAGGAATTTCCAGTGAAGGGTTAACTGAATTGGCCTTTTTGGATGGGAGACAGTCTTCAGCAGATTACATCAAAGTAATAGAAGATCATTTCCTGCCTTTTGGAGAAGCTTATTATGGATAAAATTTTATTTCCCAGAAAGATAATGCCCCGATCCATACTTCCAAAGTTGAAAAAGATATTTTTCCAGAGCAGAAATTTGAAAGTTATGAGTTGGCCAGCCTGTTCCCCACACTTACATCCTATAGAAAACTTCTGGGGAATGTTGTCAAAACTGGTTTACAACAATGGAAGGCGGTTGCACTCCAAATCTGACCTGCAAAACGCCATTAGGGGTGCCTGGAAAGAACTGGATAGAAAATTCGTAAAAACCTAATATAATCAATGGGTAACAGATGTTTTAAAGTTATTGAGAATAAAGGAAACATTATTTCTTATTAATACATTTTTTTCGAGAGATTTTAGTCATTTACGATTATTTTTGAACGTGTCTTTCATGGTTATTGGACGCCTCGAAATCACGTTTTCTGATTTTTTAACTTAATGCGTGAAAATATCTTGACGAAAATTTAAGAGATAATCACAAATATATAATTACACAACATACTATAATTTCCTCACAATTAAATTTTTGTTTAGCGAGTTATCACGAAATAATGGGGTGTCCTCATGGTTTCCGTCCTGACTTTTTATGGAACTATTACGAGACCATAGCATATTGTTCATGCATTCGTTGTGTTGAGTCTTTGTATGAATATTCCAACTTTATAAAACTGAACATAAACTTTATTGGCAGCCAAAATCTTCGAAACCAAAACGCGACTGAAATATAACGCTAATATCTCCAACGTACGTATTCGCCTGCAATATCGTCAAACTCGCAATTCTTCTCGAACTCGAATTTTCCCGCTCCCCCTGGACTGTTTTCCCCAGTCCTTTTATATAAGCTTTATTTCTTTCAATAGTTATTTGTTTTACTTATCTGAGTAGATGCTTAAATAATCATTGTGAAGAAATTTTTAGGACAACCATTTGCCTAACGCTTCCTTCCAAGGCTGATTGCCTGAGCTGGTTTGACACACCAGGGGGTTGTGTCACTCTTTAATAGTCGTTTTGCAGCTTACTAAGTTAATTTGCATGCCAAATATAAGTATCAGACTTGTTGGCTACTATTTTGGTTGAGAAAGGGTCTGCCCTCCTGCAAATAGTTGAAATGATATCCCTGGCTAGGAATTTTTGCTTTAGACAAAACTATCAAGGGGGCTATAGAAACTAGATGGAGTAATCGAGCAGACGCTGTAAATGTTGTGGTAAATCTTTGTCAGATGCATCTTTAATTCTCGACTCGGTACTGTCGTTTTCGTTTTTTTCGTTTCTGAGCCTTTGGAAATATGTTCTCCCAGAAGTATCTTCAAGCAAAAGAGCTCGATCTATAACAAAGTTCTGTCAAGCTCACAACGTTGTGAGATTGCCTTCTTCAGAATAGAGAAAAGGTGCTGGACAGTGCAATGGACGAATCCAAAAAACTCTGCTGAAATGGGTATTCTGCCCCTATTATTGTGATCTTGCTGCGCATCTTCCTCACCTACTAGTGTTGCCAGCTGTGAGCGCTCTTTATTAAAACTTTAGTTTTAATAAAAAAATAAAATAATAAAAAAAAAAAAAAAAACTATCTTCGATCTGCGATGAGCCAGACAAAGCTTATAGACTTGGTAGTCCTCTCTTTAGAGAGGGAACTTGCCGATTGACTGAATTTTGAAACTGCTATAAAAAAAACTTTGTCGAAAGAAAAGCGCGGAAAGTTTGTTTGTAATTTTAACCGATTTGATTGTAACTCCATGAAAATAAATATTTGAGAGCTTTTCCAAATTTTGACGGTTAACGTTTTAACGGCCAAGAGGGGCGGCAAATCTTATGACCGCTACGGGCAGCAAGAACAGTTGCTACGCCAGTGCGCACTACCCTGATTGGTCATCTAAAACATCCGCTTGGATATTAAATTCATTAAATACTTAGAGTAATTATAATTTATATTACCGGTATTATATTATATTAATATTATTATTTTATAATTCAATATCGTCGTGTGTACAACCGCAAATGCCGGCTTATTTTCGGACTAGGGTTTATGTTATGAGCACCTCGAAAAATTACGCTAGGGCTTATTTTCGGGGAAACACGGTAATTACGTCAAGACATTGCGATGCAGCCATGCCAACAGAATGACAATTAAATTAAAGCTAATTAATTAAAGAATAAAATCATTTTATAAAATAATAAGCGTTTCATTTTGTGTTCAATATTGACAGGACCACATTGCTATTTTCTAATTTGTTGCAGTTTTTAATAAACCAATCAAATCTAAAGATTCGTCGTGTGACATATTGCAATCTTGCTCAAGCAACCAAATCAGAAATCCAGGGCAGTAGTTCAGTAGTTATCAGAACTGGTCTGTCAAAAATTTTGCCTTAATTTTGTTTTTGAAAATTTGAAAAACATAAAAGGAAACTCTTTGAAATGGTGAAGATATCTACTCTATTTATGAGTTTCCTGAGAATCAGAGCATTAACAATAAATGCGACGAAAACAATAAAGACAAAAACAAAGATCAAAAACGAAGCTCCAGAATAAAGAGTTCCAGAACCTCCAGAAATCAGAGTTGAGTCAAAGAGACGAACTTGATTAAATATAATTGCATAACTATAATCATCATTTCATCACCATCAAGTTTTATCATTCGCCCGTCTTCCAATTACGGTTAAATTTTGGAATGGCAGGAAATACTTTACTAATAAATTTGGGTATGTATATCTACATACATTCTAAACACACTTTGGTAAATGCTATGGCCATTTTATATTTATAAATTGATCAAAACTGACGATTTTCAGTTTTGTTGTCGTCATGATATCAGTCTCGTTGTCAATTTATCTCAAAAATATACTAATTGAACGACTCTACCTCCGCTACTGCATAGTAAATAGTTGGTTCCTCACATTTATAATTTCGAGCATTTGTCAAGAGGAGATGAGCTACTTACTGGTTGTACCTCGTTAGCAATTTAAACGCCACTCTCAATTCTGAATATTATCCACATTCATGTAGTCTGCGGTCGAAGTGTGTTTTATAATGGGACAGCTGTTCTGTGGAAGCTGGCTGCCTCTTCAATAGATATCCAAACTCGATGGGGCTGCGATGATTTGCTAGGTGCTGTGCAAACTCTCAACGCTAATAAATGTTGAAGCGAAATTGTTTCCGTAATAAACGGTCCACCCCGCCGACTAAAGTGATGATCCTGGCGCTTTTGTTGCAATCAGTATTTTGCATAACTTTAGTGTCTTCGAGTGAAGGTGAGTTTTAGGATGAATTTGTTTTCGTAGAAATTACGATAATGCGGGGCACGAGGATTGCCACCCAATTTCATTATCTAGTTTTCATTTGTTATTTGGGTCTATCGAGCATTAACTATATATATATGGACCAATTTAAAATATAATTCGTTTGAAATTCGACGTGAAGAATTACAAATCACCCCGAAAAATGTCTTTCATACTAGTTCTTTAGCCGTGTTAAACACTAAAGTGCAGTTTTAGCCTTTACTGGCTTTAGTCAGCTTTATTGAATAGCTTTTTCGCGTTATGCAATTTGACTTTAAATAAACTACCTACCTATCCACCAGCAATAAAGCGATAACCCCTTTCTTTCCTAATAAGTTTTTTTGCACATGAAAGTTAAATAAATATTAATAAATATGTTTACACGGGGTTGAGGGGCTTAGATATATATATTTTTTTGGTGGAATCATAAACCATCTATGACATAACCATGTTACAAAATGTGACAAAGATCCACACTTAATTATATTCAGGTTATTTAATTTTAACATTTCTAGCAAGATATAATATATTTATATCTAATATATCTTATATTTAATGCAACATATCAGAAATTTGAAAACCTGATTACTTTTTAAAGGATAGGTAAGTTAACCTGTTAAGCTCAATGTTGAAATATTTCATTGCTTTTTCATAATAAAGTGAATATTGAATTAATCGAACAACATGGTTTACTTATATCACAAGAAGCCATAAATTATTTTGTTTCGGTTTGAGTCACTCGATTTGTTGAGAAGAGGGATGAATGAAATTCCCATTTTTCTGCCGCTTATGTGAAACAGCTACCGGATCAGGATGTTCAGATATTAATTAGATGATTATCTTGAGAAGAATTAATGGCTTGCTAATCATGAAGAGTTTCTTGGGTCTCATTGATGCTGATCTGCAGTTTTTCTCAGAAAGTGCTGCCTGCATATACATGTATTAACATTTATTTCGTAACTAGGCGATTAGAGCAGACTTAGCAGGGAAGTTAGTGTGATGTGGGACCTTTATAATTTCATTCACTAATTGTGGAAGTGTTGTTTATTTTGAGGTTACTTAGACTTTGATGAGGAATGTTCCATAATTTTTAAAATGATTAATTAGCTTGGATCCACTTTTTTTTCTAATTTTCAGAAGAATGTGTTGCAATACCTAATGCACATTACATGCTTAATTATTTAAGTAAAATGAACAGCTATATTTGGAAGTTGAACAAATGCCAAATTAGTGATGGAATAATGCTGGATTCCAGAAGGTATGATACTATAGAAATGCTGCAAAAGTGCTTGACTTGTTGCATAGATATGTTGCAAATGATAGACTTCAAGGTGCAGCTATTGTCTTTAATGAGTCTCTTGATCGACAGTTAAGTCCCTTCCAGCGAAGGAAAATTTGAATGTTTTCGACTTTTTTAAGGATGACATCCAACAAAATGATAGAAACAGTCTTTTTATAAACAAGGGTATTTGGACAAACATTTTGATTTTTCCTGCCAACATCTTCAGTCAGATATTCTGTTGGTGTATGTAGTTTAATGCTGTTTTCTGCTGATCTTTAGCATCACAATTAATCTTGAGAATATTAGCAATTTAATTTAAGAATATGGGGTCAAGATGTTAAATATTTATGGCTTTTGTGTGTTATTTGTTTACATTATAAATGATTTATTTCACCTCTTACTGAAAATTGATTTGCAACTTAAGTGATGGATGAATAATTTTATAATCTAAAACTATGATAGTATTTTGGAGTTCATTGATGCATTTCAATAATTTAAAAAATTTTACTTCTCATGGTTTTAAAGTATCAAATGTTATCATGTGCTGGTGTACATTTGTTACTTTAAGGTATCAACAAATGTCTTTTAGTCATGTTGATTGCATTATTCATTCTGCAAAGTTTATGTGTTTGGCTAATTAACTTAACCATTGCACATATTGTAATGGTAGCTTGTTTATGTTTACACAATTATTACTCTCATATATTTTTTAATTTGAATTCATAATTGTTAATATTTGATATAGTTTAAATAATTTAAAGCTAGGATAATAGTCTATAATGAATACTATGAATAGTCTGTACTTGTGTCCATATGAATAATTTTATTAAGCCTTCAGAAACTATTTGACATGTTGAGAAATCTCTAAATATGAAGAGAAACTTCCTACTGTGATATTTAATACATACACACCTGCTAAATGGACACCTGAATTTATGGAAAAACTGACTGTGGACACTTTTTTCAAGAACAGATTTTTCATTACAATTTGATCCCAAATTACAATGATAAATTACAAACCTATGAAGCTTCTATAAAAGCATGCCAGAAATGGTTCTGAGACTTGGGAATAAAAATAGGAATAATTTATGAATAATTTTTTTTGTAAAATTTTAAAGATGCAACTTTTTGTATATACATTTTGCAGAAAAAAGTATCTTTGGATATGTGCTTATGCTAGATTTAAAACTTTAGCATGTGCTTAGCATGTATTTACATGACTTTTCATCAATGTAAGTTGTCAGCTATGTATTCAGCTTTTGTTGGCGAAGAGTTTAGATCCAATAAACAAACATAACCACAACATTTTGATGAGATCATTCTTACGTAAATTATGAATTATGGATATAAACTAGGGGATGTCGTATGGTTTCTGGGTGCAATTTAATTTTACATTCATTTTTTTCTGAAGAAATTTATTTTATATGCCATTAAAAACATGCATCTACATTTTTAGAATCAAGCCATATCTCTGCCTGCAATGGGCGACCAACGAAAACAATAAAATGTAGGAGTGGAGAAGTCATTTATGTGCAGTAAGCATTTGTACATTCAGAAAATTTAACAGTGTAGAAATGACTGGTAACTTGTTTTAAGATTAAAGGCTGTTTGTTAGATATTCAAAAACCTTCCTATCAATAAATTATTTTTTTATGTAAAATATATAAAAAGTCTTTATAAACTAAAGCTTTATTTTATTTTAATGAACCTGGAAGGAAAGTTTTGGTGCCCATTTAATAAAACAACAAATGAATTTCGATGGTGTTATGCAATTGCTGGAAGTTTTTCATTTTTCATCCTAGGATTGTTCTGCTTGTTTTGTTTGCAGAAGTGCTTCATATGGCAGTTTCAAAACCGGTGACTGTGGACTGTCGGTGCCCAGAGATTGTGGGGCCAATGTTACGAGTTACATTGAAAATAAATGTTCTGGTCTCGAGAGATGCAATGTGACAGCAGCTGATGATTACTTAATGAGTAATGCTCACACTTATGTACCACCATGTGACAAGTCATTTGCAAAGTCCTTAGAAGTTAAATTTCAGTGTAAAAAATGTGAGCATTGGATTTAAAATATTAAAATGCCACTATTAATTTTTTCATGAACAATATAAAATAAATATTTTGTAGATTATGATCCTTCGGTAGATGAATGCAAGAATAAGCCCATTGTTGTGTCTGAAAAATATGGCCTTCTTTCTGGTTTGTTGGCAAAAGGATCAGGAAAAGGTTCAAAAGATTGTCCTTGGTCTTTTATTGTCGGTCCCTCTCAAACACTACTGCTGAGTTTATGGGATTTTGGAGTTTGGACTTATGAGGCGGATGGAGATTCCAATAGGTGCATGATATATGCTCATGTCAAAAGCTCAGGTTTTGTCACCACCGTTTGTCCGGGAAGGGAAAGCAAGCGACTGTTTTACACCAAAAGTGATGGGACTGTAAATGTTTCACTTCAACATGGGGACAGCCTCAATTACCTCATTGAGTTTGAAGGTAATGTCCTGTGCTATAAATCAGTTATTCAAAATTGCATTTCAATATTATGGAACTACATTGAAGATTTACATTGCAGTACTTGACTGTCCAATTTATAACCCTCCCTCTTTCTTAAAGAACATTGGGGGGCATGGTTCAAAGCTTTTGCTTGAGTGTCAGGAAGGAAGCAGAAAAACCTTGAACATATCTTGTGAAGGTGGATTGTGGCCTCAAATATCAAGGATGGATTGTTCTCTTCATCCTGACATAAGCACAGCTCTTGTTAGTTCAAGTCAAGTGACATCTGACTCCAGTTTGTTGATTATTTTTTAGTTTATTTAATATTTTGTGATGAAAAATTTGTACAAACATTTCTTTTATTTTCCAGCAATAATGATTGTTGGGGTAATTGCTCTGGCAGTTATTATTTCACTTCTGATAATTTTTGTGGGTCTGTATTGCTTGAATGCCTGCCCCTTTCAGTAAGCCTCTTAATTTCTTTTCACTTAAAATCCACCATTCTATTCTGAGTAAACTTTTTCAGGAAGGATCGTGAGGCAACATTCTGTCCGAACGTGCCGGCCCTTCACCCGCTACAAATGCAAGAGAAATACTCGTCCGAAAATTTATTTCTTCATCCCGCTCAAAGCTTGAGAGAGCTCTATCCCATGTTGGCAAATTCTGATCACAGAGTGGCAGCAATTCAGAGAGATTATGCCACCACTCTTCAGATGAGACAAATGGCAGGGCATTATACCGACCACGCCGGATGGTGTCCCGCTCACGGCCCCTACTACCTCGGCAGTACCGACACCGTCGACAGGAAGTGCAATACCTTAAAAATGAAGCGCAACCTATCCACCCCTCTGTCCAATTGTCAGACGGATTTGTATTCTGACAAAAATAAAATATCTTCTGCTTCTCCTCCATCCTCGCCTTTCTATCACGAACTCGATCAAGTCACTTTAAAGGCTGCTGTGGAACCTGGCATGCCAGTTGAAAACAATGGCGCAAGCTCGAATGAAACGAGAACTCCTCTCTGATTGTGCAAATCTATAAGTTTATACAAAACTTGAAGAATAGTCTTGAAATGTATTTAGTTACCTGGAACTGAGCATGTTTGACATTGAATCTCATGCAGATGTATTTTTTTCATGAGATGGATAAACTTTTACAACCTTGTGCTTTTTAAATTTTTCCGTTGAGGAGACTTTTATTTGAGCATTGTTTGGTCATTCCCTCAATTTGTATTCCTTGCATTTCATTTGTTATTGAGATTGGTGCCTTTCTTTTTGCAACAAACAAAATTTTGTATCAAGTAGATGAGGATTTTATTCTGTGACTTGAATTGACACTCAGCGAACGATTTATTGAACTTCTCTTCCATAAGTGTTAATCTGTGTATTTTTACTTAGTTTTCTATGATTTTTAGAATAATATGAATTTTTTAAATAAGTGTAGTTGAACTTTGTTTAATTGTTTGAAATTACGGTGCTTCGTTTCACTAAGTTGCGAATTTAGAGCTGGGTATATACCTTTATATACCCATAACTATGCAGAGAATGATTTGTTGAGATAGCAATCAAAAGATGGTACTTGTTTTCTGAAGACTGGTTTATGCAAAAGAAGTGACTGGACATCCAATAGAAATTTGGAAAACACAGTATAGAAAATTGAACCCTCATCCTAAAACACTTTGAATCCTCCAAGACTAATCAATCAAAACAAAAGCACTTTTTTTTTTATCCAAAAGCATTACGAAATCCAGTGTTTCATACTTGTTAACCAGCGTGATTATTATTTCAAACAAAGTATCAACATGATTTCATATTGAAAACATTTAGAGTAACGAGAATTAAATA
>MPNW01000102.1:301676-371485 GCA_011800805.1 Hirudo medicinalis
GTACTCAAAGAAGACAGGTATTCTGAGCTCACGACGGACCTCATTGACAAAGTAAGTAGAGCGCATTTCTTTGCCATCAAATTGGTGGGTAGGTCCAGTTACACCTTCCTTAGAGAGGTTGGCCTACCAGGTAGAGAGAGGAACAAAGTTATGGAACAAATGTCGAAGGCTGCCGAAACGGATTCCCAATGGTTGTGGACAAAACGAGACAGCCAATAGCGTGTCTCCATTAAGCAGCCAATGGTAGGAAGCGAGGTCCTCCTGTCAGGTCGGTGAGAGGTTTCCTCTCAAGTCGGCGCATGCTAGGTCTACATAAACGGCGAAACAAGAGGCCGACTTTCAGTGCGTCGAGGAACGTGGACGAAGAAGGAGGAATGAAGAAGAATTGTTGAGAGTTGGAAGTGGAGATAAAAAGTACAAGCCAGCAGAGACACCCGGCTGATCACGGTGCAGCCCAAACCCAGAATGCGTCAGGAGATCAGGGCCGAAACTCTTGAAGACGGAGTCATTCCTCTGAGGAATCTCTGCTGAAGCTCCGCATTACCGAAGTTTCACATTCTATTTTATTATTATTATTGTTGTTATTATTAATGTTGTTGTTATTGTTGTTGTCACATAATGTTAACAATGTAGGCATGGTAGGTATAAATGATTATCTACGATAAGTTAATATTAGTAATGTTTAATAAGTTTACTTGATTTTAATTAGTTAACAATAATAATAACAATGATTATGATAATAATAATAATAATGATAATGATAATGATGATGATGATGATGATGATGGAGGTGGTGGTGATGATGGCGACAATGATAATGGTAATGATAATAATAATAATAATAATAATAATAATAATAATAATAATAATAATAATAATAATAATAATAATAATAATAACTAACTTATCTAACATAATCATCAATTCACCCATTAGCTAATGTAACCAGTAATTAAATAATAATCCACATTCTTATTTTCAATTCTCATTCTATTTCGCTCAAGCTGTTCAGCGCAAGTAGAAAGATTCGTGCCTCGTCCTCTGCGTAACCCTTCTTGTAATAGTAGAATCCTTTTCGGCATTCGTTGGTCAGGGACAAAGTCTCTTGAATTGTTTATTATTTTTCATATTGCTGGGAATGTTAGAGTGCATTCTTCAGTAGCCGATGCTCCACAATGCCCGATAACATATCCATGAGGTCGTACGAACTAGTGCTTACAATATTAATAACTGGATGGCACATTTGCATACATTATGATGATGTATTAATCTCAACTGCCATGAATATCTAATTGCTTTCAGTTATTGCAATAACGTATTCGTCTGTACTTTCTTGAAAACTTAGTGAAGCCACTATAAATTGCATTTCAGTGTTCAAAGTCTCTACATGCTGTTTATTGCTGGAAACTGAACTTCCACTGGACCATAAGCTTTGTGGAAAAGCTGGTAGTACAGCCTGAAAGCAAAATATTATATGCTGAAAATATGCTTATATTAATGCCAACTTCTGGAATTAGAATAAAGGTCAATCATGTTTGCAAACATTGTCATAAATAATTAAATTTTGAATTTAAGTTTTGAAAGAATGCACTAAAAACCTGTAGTAGCAAGCTTTGTCTGGATTCCACTGCCGATCACCACTGACAATGTAATATTGAGTGTCGTAGTCATTTTGAAGATCATATTGATGAAGAAGGTAGGCAGAAGAGGGTGAGTACACCCAGATTTGAACAAATCCTTAAACTTTGACAAACGGATTCATCCACATCTCGATAGTGCAGTGCTGCTGCTGAGCTAACAGAATGGTTGTGTTTGCCCCGGATAAATATTCTCAGTGGGTAATCAGGCATGTTAGGGTCCTTAGATCTGAAGTTGCAGAATTAGCATAAATTCAATAACTTTAATTTATAAATTTTTATAATAACCGTATATCATAAAACTCATTTATTAAAACAAAAATTGCCTTTTTTTTACAAATACAGCAGGACTCAATGTGAAAACTTTATGAAAACGGCCTAAGAAAAAAATGAACTTTTTGAGACCCACCTGTTCCTTTTTGGTCATTTTGGGGGCAACTTTCAGGACGACATGTTAAACGGTTCTCAGACTTCAGTGATAGTCTCAATTTCTTAGACGACGCATCGAGAAAATCGAAATTTTCTTCATAACGATTGACGACATTTATGGACGGTCCCTCAGGGCAGCAGCAATGCTTGCGAGAAGCTGTTAGTAACCATGACAATACATTCAATTCATTCTGCAGCATCGTTGAAAGATTCTATCTTGGTCGAGATGTCTGATGGTTCAAATGGTGATGATAAGCCAAAGAAAGGCATTTTAAAGCATGTTACATTTTGTTGATTCTTAGCAACAAACGCATACTTTAATGAAATGAAATTTAATAGATGGGTAATTTTAATTTTAATTTGTTAGGTGGCTAAATTCTTTTGTTGTTGATCCTTCTTCCAATTTCTACTACGGTTGGTTGCTCGTCATATCATCTGCCGCACTTTACAATCTGGTGGTTGTCATAGCCAGGGCAGTGTTTCCACTCATGCAGATCAATCACAGATCAATTTGGATGTTGTTTGATTATGCTTTCGATTTCACTTACCTTCTTGACATGTTCATCGAGTCTCGAAAAGGTGAATGCGACTTTATATTTCCCGTTTGTTAATAATTATTTACTTCTTTCTCACATATTTTACAGTTTATTTGGAAGACGGACAGGTTGTTCTGGACACCATAAAGTTGTATAAAAGATACACTGGAAAATTCATATTTGTTATCGATGTTTTATCAATATTGCCAACGGATATCCTATATTTATTCAAAGGATCGGACTTCTCCGCGGTTCGCTTGAACAGGATTCTTCGGGCACACAGAATTTCAACATTTTTTGACAAAACAGATTCAAGATCCAATTTTCCATATGCTTTCAGAGCTTCTCAGTTAATGCTATACATTCTTCTCAGTTTCCATTGGAATGCTTGTTTCTATTATCAAGTTAGTGCATGGATAGGGTTTTGTACGGACAAGTGGGTTTACGTTAACAACACCTGCGAAGATGGTCTCATATCAGACTCTGAATCTCTTCTCGTATCTTACACCTATTCCTTCTATTGGTCCATCCTAACTTTGACTACAATGGGGGACGTTGGTCACCCCGTAACGGTTCCTGAATTTGGAATTGTTGTCTTAGAGTATTTGGTTGGCATTCTCATATTCGGCACTATTATTGGGAATGTGAGTGATATAATTTCAAGTATGAACTCTGAACGAGCGGCCTTGGAAGAAAAAATTGACGGAGTAAAACAGTACATGACTCTGAGAGGTGTCAGTAAGGATTTGGAAAAAAGAGTCACGAAGTGAGTTTCTGCAGATTACAAGAGTTCTAAACAAATTCAAATAAAGAGACAATACTTGATTAGGTGGTTTGCTTACCTGTGGATTGATAGACAAACAGTTGATGAGCACGAGGTTTTATCGTCACTCTCCCATCGTCTGAAAGCCGAGATAGCCATGAAAGTTCACTTAGATACTCTGAGAAGAGTGACCCTTTTCAAAGAATGCGAGGCAGGACTACTCATGGAACTCGTCTTAAAACTTAAACTGCTTGTTTTTAGCCCCGGAGATTTTGTATGCAGGAAAGGAGACATTGGGAAAGAGCTGTACATCATAAAACGTGGAAAATTGCAGGTGGTTTCAGGCGACAGCGAAACTGTGTTCGCCACCCTTGGAGAAGGAGTCGTCTTTGGCGAAATCAGTGTTCTCAATATTTCAGGTTTTGTTCTCTCAGATTTAAATAACATTCTTAACAAAGATTGTAATCTAACGTTAATATCTAACGTTTATCTTTGAAACACTTTATTGAATTGTACAGGCCTATGCTCAATCTAAATTTGTAAAGTAAGTCAGAGACTTATAAATCTGCTATCAGTTATCGAAGTTCCAGAGATTGTAGGTCAAGAGCCCTAAAGCGTTTGTTGTATGGTAGTTTGCATAGTGTGGTCCGGGTAAACTGTTTCTGAACCCTCTCAATATTATTGATCAAAGATTTGTTTTGAGGATTCCAAATGTAACAAACTTCACAACAATCAAAACGTTATTTAACATTGTTCTTGTAGTGGCAGTATTTTATTAATGTCCTCAACATTAAGCGTAAAATAATTGAAACTTGGAGGAATTATATGTAGTAGTTTTTCAGGTAACTGGACAAAATGTAAGATTCTAACAAGTGTCGCATCTCTAAAGCAGGCCCTGTATTTTTACAGACACTTACATCAAGTTCATTTCTAATTTGATTTGCTAAAAATGTGATCTAATCGTGATTTTCTTAGGTCTTCCGTGGTTGTTTCTTGTTTCACATTCCTCAGGAGCCTTTAAGTAATTCAAGATGATAGTCTTGGATCGATTGAGCTCCTTGGCAAATTTCCTTAGTGAATAATTCGCTTGCCTTAAGGCATCAATCTGTCCCTCTTCTCATCAGACAACATTTTACTTCCGGTCACTTATAAAATAGTAATTTTATAAACTTCAAATTAATTTTTAAAACTCCCTTTGGGTTTATATAATTATTAATATTTATAATAGAGTATACTTTGGTTGCATGACCATCAGCAGTTTTCCTTTTTATTGATCACAATTATGGATGTCCTCATGGTTTTCCGCCCCCCACATGCCATTTTGCATAATTTAAAAGTCCTATTCATTGAAACTATTTGATATTTTACAGTACCTTTTGTGTCCAACAAAATAATGTACATACAAATTCATATATAAAATTGAATAAAGAAGCGAGCTATCAGGATACGGTAGGGTGTCCTCATGGTTCCCGTTCTCACTGTAGTGATTATAGACCGAATCTAATTATACTCATAAAATCTTTCAGTTTGGCTAAGTAGTCTGCTCTTCACATGGGCAGCAGAAGCGCGAAGGTGGAGTATGAATTTGAAATGCGGAATTTGGCATCCATTTTATTAGAAATGAAATGATGCAGGAGAGGCAATTAAGCGATGACAGATAAATCAGGAACCCACGGGAAGTGTGGAGTAAATACGACATCGTGAAAAGATTGAAAGATTTGATTGAAAGGATTGATTAAAGATTGAAAATTTATTTAACACAACGTTAGAAGCAGCAGCTGTTAATAACAATATTTTAAATTTTGAAGAAATGTTACAAGCTGTTTTTTTAATAAATTTTACATAAAATGACTTTGATATTCGCAGGCAACAAAAATGGAAACAAAAGAACTGCTAACATTCGCAGCGTTGGATATGCAGATTTGTATGTTTTATCAAAGGAGGATCTTTGGGATACTTTGGAAGAATATCCTGAAGCCAGAGCAAGGTTGATCGAGAAGGGCAGGCAAATGCTCCGCAAGGACAACTTATTGGACGAAGAACTGGCAAGAAATCAGGATCTCCTCGACATATCTTTTGAGCAGAAACTCGAACGAATGGATGGATTTCTCGATGAAATTCTTCAACAAATCCATGCGACTGTCGAAGAATTCGATAAAATTCAAGGGAAATTAAAAAAACGAGTCACTTCCGCTGAAAAACAATTATTTTGTTTAAAAACATGAAGTTTACGAAAAGTACATTTTTGTGGATTATGTTTTACTTCAATTTTTTATTTTAGAAAGTAAATAACATTAATAAGAGGTTTTTCTTTTTATGAATTAAATTCGGTATAAAATAGGTTGATTAAGCAAAATTAATAAAGATTATGGATATAATATTATAGGGTCTTGCTGCAATTGGTAATCGACGTCAATTTTAGTCAACAACAACAATAATAACAAAAATTATAATAAACATTGTAATTTCGTTTAAAAGTTTTTCTAGCAGAATAATAACAACTGGTGGCCACGTGAACTTGAGTTGTGCTTTCGTGTTTACACTGCGGATAACAGAGGAAGTCTATAATGAAGTCACCAAAACATCCTCCGAGCGTTTGTTTCGTACGAAGTTCACATCATCATCATCATCATCATCATCACCATCATTATCACTGGTCTGCCTATCTGCGTGGAACTACAACCGCTTCATTGGTTCACTTTCAAGCAAAGTTGTCGGAATGGAAAATGAATGAAGAGTAAATAAATACAATACGTTAAATAATTATAGTAAGTTACGTAATT
This sequence comes from Hirudo medicinalis, assembly GCA_011800805.1. Lineage (NCBI taxonomy): Eukaryota > Metazoa > Annelida > Clitellata > Hirudinida > Hirudinidae > Hirudo > Hirudo medicinalis. Next base: position 307,825 of record MPNW01000102.1, read on the forward strand.
ACAATAAGTTATATAATTAAGTAAAAATATTTTGTTGGATGTTTAGCAATTAGATTCACATCTTATTTTGTCAGGAATATAAAAAGGAAGTTGCATGACGTTATTTGATTTCTGATGTCCTGCCTCAGTGTACGTGAAATTATACTTACATCCACCGAGATGTTCTAAAAGCGTCGAAAAGCATTGGAAGAGGCGTCTGTTTCTCGATCGAATTTCTACTTGAATTTCTTCGAGCATCAATTGTTCTTCACTCAAGAAAATCTGTCGAGTTGAGTTTAAGATGCACATCCAGCTGAAATGAGGATATTTCTCGTCTTAGTCTTCATCAGCAACTTGAGTGAGTTTCACTTTATTTACGAGGACCACATTATAAGACCTCATAATAATGTCATTGTGTTATAGGATCTTAATATACAATGTCATTGTATTACACATTGTATTAGACATCCTTACGCAATGTCACCGTATGGGATAATTGTAGGACGTCACAATGTACGGTTAAAGAATATTTGCAGACATTCTAATGTTTAAATGTTATTGTTTCGGTGTCAGACTCATCAACAAATTGAAGTATCATTGTGCATAATTATTAACTCACACTCACTTATGTAATTAGGTCGCTCATAAATTCATTACAATTGGAATTTATAACAATAATATTATTGATTATGATGACGACGGTAACAATAATAATAATGATAATAATAATAATAATAATAATAATAATAATAATAATAATAATAATAATAACAACAACAATAATAATAATAATATTATTTAACANACGACGGTAACAATAATAATAATGATAATAATAATAATAATAATAATAATAATAATAATAATAATAATAACAACAACAATAATAATAATAATATTATTTAACAACAGCAATAATAATAAATATATTTAGGTAATTGCATATTTTCGCCGTTATTAATTACTGTAATTATTTTAATGAAGTTATTAATAATTGAAATTGTTAATTTGTAAAATATTATTATGAAATCATCCACCCATGAATTCATGGTTTGCGATGACTCGCTGCTGGAAGATTGTTTTAAAGCGCTTTGTGTTCATTATTGAAAATCAGTTATTTTTATTTAAAATCTTAAGAATTCTTTAATAACGATATACAAATTTATGTCACTATGATATTGAGATAGATATTAAGATATTTAAGAGAGGTTGATGTTATTAATAATCATTCAGTATCAATGCAAAATTATATTTAAGTAAATACAATTTATTCAACCTCGAATTTTTCGAATTATATATTATATTTTATATTCGAATTATAATGAATCCGATAAATACAAAAAGTCATAAAAGCAATATAAAATCAAATCAAAATCTGATAAGTTTACAGCAAAAAGCTTTAAAAACTTAAGAAACAAAAACAGAATTCTGAAAAGTTGCAGAACGTGTTGGCAACTAAAAACAATCCCTGCGAGAAAAGGAGGAAATATTCTTGCAAGCAGATGATTAGCAGAACAAGTTAAGTGAATTGCACGCATGTTTTAAGGGGGCATCTGCTGAAAATACTTTCAAGTGGCATTATAAAAGCATATTATTGCTTTAAATATGAACATTCAAGACATTTACCTTATTATTGGATTAAATGGTACATCGTTCAACGCAAACTCGTGACGATATTCAACGGGCTTTTCAAACTTCCATCGTGCGCTACAATAATATTCCAACAATATTCCAACAATATTCCCATTAACATTTTCTGTGTCATTCAAAATGTAGTTCAAAATATAAATAATTGTTGCTGCAAATTCTTAAAGTAAACTGTTAAATATGATTAAATGAGTAAGTGAATGCAACTTTAAAATTGATTGCTTCTTGTCGACGGAGTGGAAGAAACATATGTTTATTTCAATATGTTCACAGGGGAAGTGATTAACTTTCAAGTTAACGTTGAACGTTAAAAATATATTTCAACGGGAAATCTTAAGGTAAGTTTCTAATGCAAGGATCAGCTGAAACACGAAGATAACAACATCCATGTTTACATAATTATAATATTATTAGTAACATATTCATAGAGGCATTTTAACTCTGCATTAATAAGTAAGTTGTTCAAGCAATCGTTGAGTAAACAACTTTGCTATGAGACTTATCATGAAGCGTCAGTTTGACAGGCATTTTGAAATGATTGATGTCTCGAACTACCGAGTGTAAAGTGGTTCGGTGGTTCAGTGGTTCAATGGTTCAGTGGTTCAGTGGTTCGGTGGTTCAGTGGTTCGGTGGTTCAGTGGTTCGGTGGTTCAGTGGTTCGGTGGTTCAAAAGAATCAAATGCACGTGGATATGAAAATGTGCCTCAAATTTCGTTTGCACAAGTCATGCAAAATTGCGCAAGCGAATATCTCTACTCTTTTCTTTGTGTTTTGTTCTTCTTTCATAAACATTGAATACTAAATTTTATTAAATAATAAATAAAATAAAATAAAATAATTAATAAATTTAATTGAATAATAATAGAAATTGATCGAATGAGTTGGAAATATTGATTCCTTCCTAACATGCTAACAAGTTCAGGGCAGTTGTCCTAATAAACTCAAATAACTCAGCAACGTGTTTTATATGTTTTTATATAAGTTAACTCATAAGTTAATAATTTGTTGAGACTAATTTTAACCTTCTTGGAAAATAATCAGCTGACCGTGGAAACATGTTTTTCTTTCGGACATGTTCTTCTGTTTAAGGAATACAATTAAAATACTAATACTAATAATAGCAATAATATGAGTTAATAACATTAACACGATACATTACATTACATCACATTAAGTTATGTTATGTTAATACAAAGTATAGTGTTATGAATGTTGCAGTCTTAATAAGGCTCATCAGATTCATTCAAATAGATTGGAGAATCGTTCATTTTCTTCTTTCGTTGCATGCAAATGCGACTGTGTTTTGATTCGTTTCATCGGTAATTCATCAAAAAGTAAGAATACTAATTACTTGCTGATGCAATGTTATTGAAAGATTATTTTTCTTTTCATTCAAGCTTTTTTACCTCAGCTCTTCGACTGCCTCACTGTTGCTTGTGTTTTGCTCATTTTGTTTACAATTTCGTAACAGCACTCTGCTTTTCAACCGAGTGAAACGAGAGAATAAATTGTTGAAACAAGTTGCTAAAAATAAGCGTTAAGCATAGAAATTACAAATATTCTTCGCAGGCGCACAAGATATTGGAGTGAAGAATTACTACCACGAATATGAAGTTTATTCTGACGACGACTACAGAGTTCCTAGAGACAAATTACTTTGTTATTCCTGCATTTACACGGTGGAGGGCGGGGCTACGCAGGGCAGTGCGTCCTGTGCCGACCCTTTCATCTACGAGCCATCAGCCATCAATCACGTGACCTGCACTAACGGATCGTGCGCGGTGAGTGGTTACTAATCGAGGAAAAGCATTTGAAAGGAAATAATGAAAACATATTTTCTATTAGAAGATTTACTTGAAGCTGGAAAACAAATATTCGCTGGTGCACAGGAGTTGTGTCTTCAATTGCATCGATAGGCAGACCCCTCTTGCGACGACCGAATGTTGCAGCAGTGACTTTTGTAATGGGTCTCCAGGAATTCTATTCCATAGGACGCCTTTCTTTCTAATTGTAAATGTGGTAGTCTCTTTGTATGTGATACAGCACACTGGATACTAATAATTGTTAGTTATTAATACAATAATAAATACGTTCGTGACAAAATGTTAAATGGTTAACGATTGTGATTCTGCGAGGCTGCTTTTAATTAATATGCTATGTTATGATTAGGTTTTTAACTTATGAATGTGTTTATGTGTTCTGATAGTACTTGGTGACAATTGTTAATATTTTGAGTGTTGGTGTTTATTCTGCTGCATTGTGACATAGTGTGAGGACGTTAGTGTTGTTCATGTTTTACTACTGGATCGATTTCTAAATTGTCTAATGAGAGATATAACTTCAATAACACATTTCTGTGCTGACCGAAATAATAATTCCAACGTCTCAGAACTATTTTTACAACTTCAAAAGAATGAAATGTTTTTAAATTCACTTTTGACTCTTCACGTAACACTGTAAATATTTATAAGTGGCAAGGGTTGGGGTCCATCAATCGATAGGGGGTAGGACAGAGGGGCCCCTGACCTTTGATGAGAAGTAGGAAAAATGACCTCATCGGTTTGAGGTCAGGAATGGTTTGCATTTTTCGGAGGCACTTGATACACAGGACGTTATTGAACAGAAGTTCAAATACGGACGATCTTTGTCCATCATTTATCCCATATTCTATTTATTAGCCTTCAATTAACTAGCTATTGGTCTATAAAAAATAATTTCACTTCATTACATTGAACAAATTATGAAATATTAGTCGATATTCAGTTTAATTCGTAACAAAAGTAGATACTTAAAAAGAAGTCCTGAATCAAAACGAATGGAAATTTGTTCTTACGACAGCTTCGAACGCAGAGTACTTCGCCATTTAAATTGTTTTAATAAAATTGTTTTACCAATGGAACACCAATGTCTAAAGATCATTTTCATGACGACTGGAGCCGGTTGTGTCGAACTCCGTCAGTAAGGAACCCACGTTTGATAGGAATGTAGCAGCCATGTCGTCCACTGCAGTGACTATTCAAATAATTTGTTAATAATCAGTAAATGCAATTCATTACATGGAACTATTAAACTATTTACAATATTTAAGAGTAATATAAGAGTTTTACATTGCCGAGATTAATTTAAAAATCGGAATATTATTTAATAATCTCAATAAAGAAAATTCACACTGGCTGCTCACAAATCCGCCATTTTACAATCAAAGAATCAAGCTGTGATTGGCTGGGTCCATAAAGTACGCACGTGCCTATATGCAACCAATTTGTGTGGAATTGTGGGGAAACTTTAAGCTGCTCGTCCCGATGCTGAATAATAATAATAATAATGATAATGATAATGACAATGATAATGACAATGACAATGACAATGACAATAATAATAATAATAATAATAATAAAAGTGAATTTGTATAGCGCCGTAAATGTAAGCATCAGGGGCCATTTATATAGCGCCTTCTCTCGGATATGTTTTGTGGTGGTGGAAGCTGGGTTGCGAACATGACATGTAACGACTGTGGCGCAGGAACGCAAAACCTCTGAGCCAGTTTGCACCCCGAGCGCACAAAAAAGGGTCATCATCAAATTTTTAGGTTTTTGGAGTGAAATAGGTGAGAAAGAAGCCCCTTTTCAGAGCTTTATAAAAAGTCTTCAAATAGTCTGAGTGTCAGGCGAAAATATTAGTATTAATAAAGGCAATCTTAAATATATTTTCTCTCGTATTTAAATAAAATTCAATTTAAAAGAAACGCACATACATAATGAATTTTTAATCCTCTTTAAGAACTTATAAGATGTTCTTAATTATTTTACTTGGAGAAACTTACAGTCACAAAGATCATCTGGTTCCTCTTTACACTGATTATTCATTTGAATAATTTCTCCTGCAAAAAAAAGAAATTGTTGAAAACACCATCACAGAGTGCTTGTTTTTGATCCTACCTTCAGAAATGCTGGAATTTAAATATTTGCCAGCCAATGGGCACACTTCTCCAATGCTCTGCTTGAATTGCAATTCAACAATATCTTCAACACATTCTTCACTAGACTAAAATATTTTTAGATATTTATGAGCCAACTCGTTTAATCCTGAATAGAAAGTCATTTTAAACCTCTTCTGAGAAATAGCTATAAGCCGTAGTGTCTGTTTTCTTTGAGTGCAGTTCATCTGGAAATAGTGAAAATAATCATGATGATACAAATTATGATTGATATCAAACTAGGATACTAGTATGAAACTAGGATACTAGTTTGATTTAGATCAGTTTGGGTAATTAAATAAACATGAATAAAAATGAACTCAAGAACAGCAATAAACCCTGCCTTGATCTGCCAGTGGAAGTAATTCTCCTTCACTGATGAGAAGCTGCCCTTCTGAAATGTTTTCATTGAATGTTATGGAACATTCTGTGGGTGCTTCAATTTCCAATGTTTCAATATCTGAGAGGCTGGTATCAAGTTTTGTTTGATGGCTGAAAGGCAATGGAGAAACAGAGGCTTCTTTGAAAACTTTTATCTCCCTGCAAAAGGAAATAGGATGAGTTGATGTGGAAACAACTTTTAAAATGATTTTTAAATTAAATTAAGATGTTTAATTACTCATTCTTTTTATGATCTGTTATGATCTCTGAGAGTTTGAAATCTTGATCATTCGTAGAAGCAGGAGAAGGACTCCTTGTTGGAGTGAGGACACGTAACTCTCTGATGCTGTCGAGCGGTTGCTCTTCTGCAGGGAACTCGTCTGTACCGATGTCACTTTCCAACTCCTCCTTATCTTCAACTTTAGGCTGAAGCTCACAATCCTCCACCTCGGATGCAACAGGAGTCGAAACACGGATGTAATCATCCCATTCATCATCACGACTGTCGTCATTGTCACATTCATTATTTGCATGTTCGACTGTGGCTCCGAATGCTTTGGTCAGAACAAGATGTTCATTTTGGTTTGGTTGAATTTGAGGAATGAGAAGTAATTTGATTTCTTCATTCATAATTTGCTTCACAATGTTCTTGAGAGATTCCTCTTCTTTTAATTTGTTTTGCTCTCCATTTGATGGTTGTGAATCATTGATTTGTGCATGACATTGTGTGTCATCAACACCTTCTAAAGTCTTTTGAGATTGATGGCTTTGTGAATCTTCATCTGGGCTTAAAAAAATAGATAAATGTTTAACTTTAAATTTTAATTGAATACTTTTTTATTTAATGAAAAAAGTTAACCTTATAATTAATGTTTCTTCTGTTTTTGGCAGTCTGGAGACTTTGAGGGAATCATTTTCAACATAATTTTGTGCTGAAATCAAATAATGTTATTAGAATAACATCAATTTGTTTCAATTTGTCCAAACTTACTCTTTTCTCCAGAACAAATCTTGGATGGACCCAGAAGAGGAATCAGTCTCCCACTTGCACCTCTCACCAATTTTTGGATGTCATCAACTTGATATTCTACATGCATTCTCCTTGATTGTTTATTTTTAATTTTTTCATAAGCATCAAAATTATTATTTTCTTGTTTGTCAAACTGCTTCGGAATTCTGATATCTGGATCCATTTGTGAAGGATGGTCAACAACTTTTGGAAATGAACTTATGCATACTTCTTTGGTATTATAATCCGTGACTTCATCCTCTGCTTTAAGATTGCTTTTTATTAAAACCATTTTTGACGACTTGTGTGTTTTTCCACTACAATTTGTTATAAGATCTCTAATAAGAAAATGATCTTTGTCCACTTTACTATAAAATTTTCTTTTTCCTCCAATTTCTCTTTTGAAAGAGACTTTGGGGTTATCTACTTTAATTGGAGGGCTAGAATTTTCTTTGTAAGTGGCATTTTTTTTTTTAGATCTTAAAAGCCTTAAGAATTGAGATAACTCTGAATTTCCAGAATAAATCAAATTCAAATTATTGACCAGACGAGTGTGTGTCTCTTCGGAATCTTTTAAAACCTTTTCTGCTTTTGCATAATCTAATAATGATGACATTACGACTTTTCTATCCCTTTTTACACGATAAGAGCTGTAATCCGCCTTATTAAATCCTTGCAGATAACGATCTATTGGAAAAGAATTCAACATGGTTTGTCTTCACACAATACAGACCTAAGATTATATATAATTTATAAGAAATAAAACACTTTCAATATGAACAACCAAGCCACGCTGTTCAAAGAGCCAGAACTAAAGCATCTGTTTGTAACTAAGGACTCGGGCGATCTAACGGAAAATTTAAACCAGTCTTTAAATCGTTAAGTCTTTACGAAACTTAATTAATAATTTTTTAAACATGCTAAAATGATTTTTTAAAAGAAAGTTTTCAAAATAAATATTTTGAAAATGGAAAATCATTAATGAATAGTATAAAAAAGTACAAATAGTTGAAAAAAAGTTGAAAAATTCCGATTTTAATGGCACATCCGTTACATCTGACAACATACTTGACAGGAGTAACTTAGTCAACTGATTTTCTTACCTCACATTTACACGTGAATAACATTACTCATTTATTCTCGAGTTTTAAATAGATATTAGAACTTGAATAGGTGCAGACGCCAGAATAATCACTAATGGCTTTCTCTAACTTGTCTTCAAGTGCATTATTATAAGACTAAAATAAAAGGACGAATCTGGCTTTTAGCCTGGGTTAATTGAAAGAAAAGTTTGTAAATATCGAGTAGAGAAATGTGCTGAAAGGAAATTTAAAAAAAAAAAGACAAATTAATTGAACAAAGAAACCACCTTTTCAAATGAACAGCAAAATGCAAAAAGAATTAATTAGTGACGTCATTTGGGAATATGAAGTGATACTTAATCACTGTCTATAAGAACACTTTTTTCCAGATCGAAGGTGAATTCACTAAAAAGTCTACAACTGCTACAAAATGGTCGGAAAAAAAGAAGTCGCAAAGAAAGCGAAAAAAAGTTCGGAGCCTACTCAACAAGAACAGCAAAGTTGGGAAATTCTCAGATTGAAAGCTGATAGGGAAACGTTTGCTCAGCGTCTTCGAAGAGTTGGACATGCTCTCATCACCCGGATGAAAAAAGAATGGAAACTGGAACGTGGCATATTGGACAATCACGATGTTTTAGACCTCAGAGGACAAGTCCTCGTGGAAGCAGTTAAGGCGCTTACTCGGGAAAAATGTGAAGAAGAAGGATTTTCTTTGGAATCCAAAGTGGCGAGTCTGGAAAGTTGTGTCTCTCAGCTTAGTAGTCAGGTAGCAAGACTTCAAAAGAAATGTAGAACTTATGAGGAAGGACTGGAATGTGTTTTGCTTCGTGATGACTTAGCAGTTGTAAAAGACAAAATTCTTAGTCTCCAGTCATTGGCAGGTATGAAACGGTCGCTTTCTCACTAAAATTGTAACTTTGACAATTCATGTTGCCAGTTAATTCCGGATATGTTTTCACCTGTGAGACGGAAGATGAGGTCAGAAAAGCTGCTTTTGGTCCGGTTGCTACACTTACTTTACCTGCCAAAGTTTGACAGTTTCTTTTCATTATAAATGATTAACGGTTCCACATATTTATTTTTTTTTTAGTCAGCAACAAAGCTTCCTGGGACCGAGCTTTTATCGAACCTTGATCTCCAGGTGAGGGGTTTTGTTGTGAACGAACTCAACCGTGAGCAAATATCAGGTGACCTAATTTTCTTTTTAGTAACCATTCTGTGCCATTTAATGAAGGATGGTTTCTAATTAGGTTCTGATTGGAGGTTCTTAGCCCAACAAGTTGGCATAAATTGTGAGACAATTAAACATTGGATGTCCATGAAACTTCAGAATCCTGCGGGACAAGTTCTCATTAATTGGATGATGGTGGATCCAGGAGCTACTGTTAAACAGCTTTATGATCACCTTAATTCTCCTGGATTGAGAAGAAGTGAACTCTGCAAAATACTCTCATACTATTATGAAATAAACTGAAGCCATAGACTTTATTAACCCACTAAGGACAGAAATAAGAGAGCAGGAAATCAAAAGTAATTACAAATCGTTAATTTGATGGGCAACTTGATGGGTAACTTCCTTTTAATAGCCACATTCCTTCTCAATTATTTCTCTCAAGCTTTCCATTATTACAGAAAATCTAGGCCTATCATTTGGCTCCTGAAATTTAATTCGAATGATTAGATGTATACATATTTGTTTCAGACAAGCAACAAATCTACTGTAGCAATATGTAATGTCCTATTTAATCAAATAATCAGTATTTACAAATTACTCTTAATGCAAATTTTTAGCCAGATAGATCTACACATACATCTACATATTAATCTCCTGGACTTTAAGATTTTTATGGTTTAGGTAACTAGACAATTATTAATATTATTATTTATCTTAATCTTAATTATTTGATCAAAACCTGCTGCCAAGTGGATTGCATTATGGTATATAGCATGTCTGGACATTTTTCAGGCTTGTTGAGTCTTTTGCCATTGTCAACAACATGAAGATAAATGTCTTTGTTTTCAATTCCATCATAAGGAGTATCACAGCAGGTGAATACTTCCCACATTAGAACTCCTTAAAATGTTCAAAATCATATTAAATCAAAAAATACATATTGAGCAGCATCTGAGGACATCCTACAATTCGTCATTTTTATCTAAGTAAAAAGATCCAAAATATCAATTATACATATCAATGTTATCAAGGTAACGAATAAACAAAACTACAAAAAAAAATCCTCAAAGCAAATGCTTGAGTTTGATAATTCCACAAATCTTACCAAATGCCCATACATCACTCTTGCTGCTGAAAAGTTGCTCATTAAGCACCTCAATTGATGCCCATTTTGCAGGAAATTTTGAACCAAATGAACAAGTGTACTCATCATCCAAAACAAACCTGAATATCATAATTAAATGTACCAAGTTATCCTTCTAAAGCATTCAATAAAACTCAAAACCATTACTAAAAAATATAGATTAATATTAATATCAATGCAACCACATCAATCTATAAGGCATAAAAGAATTCCAAATCAGTAAATTCCAGTAGCGATTGCAGTATTTACCTGGCTAAACCAAAGTCGGATACTTTCACAACGTTATTTTCACCCACCAAACAATTTCTTGCAGCCAAATCTCTGTGAATGACGTTATGTTCTTCTAAATATTCCATTGCTTTGCAAATTTGGAAACATATGTCTATCAATTTATCTGTTTTCTTAAGAAGACTATGCTTCATTTTACGTAAGAAGGAGTAGAGGGAGCCTGTAATTTTTGATGAGGAACTATAGAGTTGGAACTCTCGTGTTGCAGTCATTGACAAGCAGAAACAACACCATTAATGGGCAAAGATAACTAACCATGTTTCATATACTCTGTGAGAATCATTATTGGATTTGTGGTACTCACTCCACACAGCTGCACCAAGTTGGGATGATGAAGTTTGCTAAGAAAATTTCATTGCATTAAATTTGGTCATTGATTTAAAGGGTGGGTCCTCATAAATAATATGACATCATACACATCAATTATTATTATTATTATTATTATTATTATTATTATTATTATTATTATTATTATTATTATTATTATTATTATTATTATAGATAAAGATTCTTAATCATTAATAGATGACATGAGAATAGGTGAAAGGCATTGTTTCAGATAAAGAAAGTGATGCATTTGACCCTGAAAATCCATTCAGGGTTCGTTTTCAAATCATATTTCAAAGGGCTTCTTGGACGATTTAGTACAATTAATTAAAATCTTAAATATAAATTTAATCAAAAAGTATAAAATTATTTAAACTTTAACTCATATCTTTTTTATCACCATCTAACACATTAATGGTTAAGTCATGACATCAATCCTCCTCCTGAAGACTGAGATCTTGTCTCCAAGCATCTCTTCTAAAACCTCCTTGGTTTCTTCGTAAGATAAGCTAGCCGGAGTTCGCGGCATGATGTGATCGGTGTAGCTGTTGTACATCTCCAAGTCGAGCTTCGACAGTAGTGCCCCTGTTTTGTCATGGTCCGACAACTGCATCCTGTGGTTACCCAGCACAGCTTCGAAGCGCCCCATCCAAGTGGAAAAGGGTGTTCCAGACTCAGGATCATAGCTGAACTGCTTGATCTCTCTCATGAGCTCTGGAAGTAAATCTGACTTACCTTCCACTGCTGTTCCGTAAACATCGTCATCCTCGTCGCCAAATGTTGTAACTCGCAGTTAGTCGATTACACCAAGACAGTACAGACAACTACTTTATTCGCCAAGGAATCTACACTACCTAACACACAACTAGGGCTAGAACAAACAAAAGGGAAGTTGCCGCTCCTAGCTCCTACATTAGCTTAGATAGTTTAGTGCACCCACAACAAGTTTTCTAGTTTGTGAGATTGTGAAAGTGAATCTCCCACTCTGATTTCAATGAATCTCTCAATCATAAAGTCTTGTAACCATCTTACCATTTTTCTACTGATTCCCAAGCTGTTAAGCTGAAGAATTATACCATCTCTCCAAAGCATGTCAAATGTTTTCTCTAGGTCCATGAAAACCACTATAGTCATTTTGCTTTGAGTAGAGAAAGTAGTAACATCGTGTGCTAGTCTTACTATTTGGTCTGTGCATCTTTTCCATATGGTCTCTTGACCGTTCTGCTGAAAGTGGAACAGAAAGCTTCCCAAGTCTTGCTTGTTTTGTGTTCTTTATGGTCCATTGAGTGTGCCTTTGCCCTTTTATATTCTATCCATGCTTCTTCGGAAAGGCATCTCCAAAAAATGTTTCTTATTCCTTTCTTTGACAGCATTTCTGCAGTCTATATTTCAGTATGGCACTTGTGGTCTTCTAGAACTTGAAATGGCTTTCGGGGTGCTGGTTTTTATTGCTTCAAGGATGGGGTTTAAAATTCAAAGATTGGGTTACAAAGATTGTGAATCAAGATCATTTGATGGTAGTTCCTTGGGGAGATTCTTTGTTTTCATTCGTTTTAATATATAGACCAGTTTGTTTATCTGAGATTAATAGATAAGGGTCTGTTTGGTTTAAGATTGGCAGTGTCATTGACAGAAATACTTATGATGAAGTGGTCACTCCCATGATTTTCGTCAAGCACTTGCCATGACGTTTTTGTTGCCAAAGTGATTGAGACATCAATTAGGGTAGTAGTTCCCTTTGGTACCATATGTGTGCCTTCCCTTGTGCTTAAGGATACTAATTAAAGTTCTCATGCCCAAGAACACTAGACCAAAACCCCAGTGCTGTATAGTAGGTGTTTCAACTCTTGTTAGTACTGACTTAATTGTTGACTCAACTGGATGCACTAGAGCCGTTCGTGTTACTAAAAGAAAAGAAGGTGTCAAAACGGCTACATCTAGAGTCATCAATTTTTCTGACAAGATATCTGAGAGAGTCAAGGTTGGTTACCTATCATCTAAGACCCAGTAAGATGCTTCAAATGCAATAGTTTATACTCTTTGCTGTGAAAATAAACAGTCGAAGATTTCCTGAACAACAACAAAGACTTAAAAGTCTGTGCCACTCATGACAGTGCAGATCATCTCACTGGTCAGGCTATCAGCCCTAAAAGATAGCTGGAAAAGAAAATTATTAGTGTCAGGGTATCGGAAAAAGTAGCAATTTTCTCTCACAGTGACTTTATATAACACTTGGATTTCTGTGCACTCAATGATGTGAAAAGAAAATTTGTGCTTAAATATATAAATTAAATATGTAAATAAAATCTGAAGAACAAAATTTACGTAATAAAACAAAATTATTATAAAATAAAATGTTGGCATTTAGCCTGAATTAATTAATTGCCTCTATGTTCTGCACTTCCAATATTCTCACCAAAAGAATATTTTAAGCATTTAATTACTAAACATCTACCTCCCACTTAATGTTCAGAGGTTGCAAAAGCAAATAAAAAGTGGTGCTATTCTTAATTGAGCCATGTTACAAACCAAACTCCAAAATTATCAGAAAATATCAAAAGCAAGCTGGTAACAAAATATTCCTTAATACTAATTGGCAATATTTTTAACTTAAGCTACTCAGGTTAAAGACACCATTTCTTGCTTTTGTTGTATTTTTCAAGTCCTATGACTTGAACCAAATCAAAATTTACTCACGCCATAATTTCAGCTTCTTCCAGAAATTGACCCTCAGACATTGAACCCTCTTTTATTGTTTTTACAGCAACCTCTTTCGAGCCTTTGTAAATGGCCCTAGTGACCATCTACCCATCAAAACGGTAAATATTAATTCTAGCGCACGTACATTACTTCTCGTCAAATAAGATTAACGTGTTGCTTGAAATAAATTAATTAAATGCTACATAAGTATATGGAAGCTAAAATATGCAGTTATCCACTAACCCCAAATTGTCCTGCTCCAAGTTTTTCTTTCATAACAAGTTCTTTTGGATTTATTCTCAGGGTATTGGCTGAAATTTTTCAAAGGATCTTTTTACTTTGAAAACAAGATTGTTACAGGAAAACAATTTTACCAAGTGAAATGGTTGGCTTAATCTCTTCACATGGAGGTAACCTTAGCCTGGTGACTAAACCTATGCAAAAAAATGATATGGCTGCTACTATAACATTCGCAATTCATAAATTAAAAATAACAAACCAGCACAATTGTGCTTGTGGTAAAATATCAATTCTGGAATGGAAGAAAACTTGTGCCTTTCAGAGAGATAAAATTTTGAATCAGTAGAACAGCGAATATGGTAGTGCTTCACTTCAGCATCGCGTCTGAAATAAATTAAATTGCTTCAATATTTGCTAATCAAATTCTCCCAAATTTTATTTTTTTTAAATTTGCAAACTATTTGTGACGTAAGACGAGATTAATGTATTACAAATCAAACTCAATTTCATATTTTCTCCAACAATGTTTACATAAAATTACTAACTTCTCTGAATTGTAATAAATAGACAGTGTGTACATTCCATTTTTGCTGGAATCTCTAACCAGAAAGCAACCTTCCTGACCATTTTTCTCAAGCATTTCTTCAGCTTGCATTCTTGTAATATCTTTAAAGTACCATCTAATACATTAAAAAAACATGAAAATTTAATGACACTTCCACACCTCATAAGTCCCATATATTCATCTTACTCATAGTGTTCCATATTGTCTACATCCAGTGCCCGAACATAGGCAGAAGGAATATATCCACTTTTGCTGAGAAACAATATTATCAATATTATAATAAAGTGAAAACATTGCTTTGAGAAAAAGCATCTAATGCAACATAATATATTACCCTGCTTCATCTTTTGCCTGCACCCAATCTTCTGACAAATCTTCTGAGATTAATTCATACTCTTCTCCCTTAATGTTAATATTTAACCTTTGCAGGACATTATGCTTAAAAATGCTTAAACATTGTGCTCATATTAACTTATTGATTTAACACTTGTTTTTTTAACAAGAGCAAAGTAATATTCGTTCTACCATGTCCATACTCATTTGCAAATAAATACCTTATTAAGGCTCAACTCATTCTTTGATGAAGCTTTGAAATCATAGAGGGCCAGAACCATTTTTCCTTGATTCTGTTGATTGTAAATAAGCTTTAAGCTTACAAAATATTAAAACAATATCTACTTACTGAATGTCTTTTTGGGACTGGTTTTTTGGAATCACCTTCAAGAAGTAAATAAATCAATTGTAGTCATTATGATAGACAATCACATTGGCTTTAAATAAATACAAGAATAAAAGATTTGATTGTCTGTTAAATGCAAATACAAAAAAAATGGATTGTGATTGTAAAATTAATGTAGTTTATGTTTATTTCCAATCTCACATAAAAATCAAATTAAATACAAATTGATACCATTTTCTAAAGTTTTGCCTTTAAAATTGGTTTGAACACATCCTTCTTTTTTCATGTGCATACAATCACAACAACTGTATCTGCTCAGTTTGTGCAGCCATATACCAGGATGATAAATAGTTGAAAATCTAGCTCTACAGTTGTCTGCAGCTAAAATACAACATTTTTAAATGATGTTACATGTAATGACATATGTTAAATGATAGCTTAGGTTATACAGCAATCATAGTGAAACTGTCACTCATTAGAATAAAAGTAACTAAAGAACATTTATTAGTTACCTTGTCTGACAGCAGTTATCCATTCCTCTCTTTGTTTAGCATGTGCAGCAATAATATATAAAACATAGATCATGTTGTATTTATCTGGTGTCTGATATGCAATCTACATACGTAAACGAAACGTCAAATTACAAAGTCAAAAATTAATTTCAATCAATAAATTTTTATAATTTAATCAAAATTATAATAAGATGATGCTAGGCCGACCTGGAAAACATTGGTCTTGTTACCAAGGGCTTCACCGTCAACCTCTTCCACAGCCTTTACCATACTTAAATCAATTTGCCCCTTCACCTTTCCTACTCCAGTCTTGAAAATTAAAATAATAAGCTTTTAATTCAAATGACTTGCAATAAAACCTACATAACTCACATCTATCTTCCCATCGCAATAATAAAGACTAGTAGTCGTAAGGCGGAACCAGCGACTTTTGTAACTCACACTGGTTATCCTACTCTTCATTTGAGAACGCTTGCACATAAAATCTACCTTGATCACATCAGAATCCATGGTAACAGATACCACTTGATGCAACTGACAATGAACAATGTCGATGAATATAACTCTTGGCCAAACAAGGAAGTTAGGGCACAAATGTCCTGTTTTTATTTAACAGCTGCGTTCGTCGAATTTTATAATTATCATCTCCGGGAATAGCATTAACAGAAATCAATCTTAGCAATAAATTAGTATTTAACAAAACATGTCGACTAAAGTAGATCAATGTTCTATCAAGCTTCTTGGAGGATAATGAAATGAGATTTAAAAGGGCGCGGACGATTTCATTCAGAAGAGTAAATTTGATTAAGTTTGAAAGAGGAAGAGAAATAATAATTATAAGGACTCATTTGTTGAAGAGACATGTTAAAGAAATCTAATGACATAGTTGAATGAATAGATAATACGTGAAAATAACAGCTAGATAATACAGCTGCAATTAAAATCTTTGGTTTTGTGATCGCTTTTCATAAGGCATGTAGTCGTTCATGTACATCATGTGATTTTGAAAACTGCTTTAACTGAACAGATTACAGTAGTCCTTAAGGATTGACTCCTGTTTGGAAGAACTACTTCTCCTTAACTTCCTATTTAATAGCCTTTAATATGACTCTAAGGCAATCTTAACTTCTTCTACCGTTTTTGTGTATTAAGCTTGTTCCAGCTATCGACCATCCCAGCGCTAAAGAATCTACTATCTACTATCCCTAAACAGCTTGCATTGATGTTGTAGTGATAGCGACAAAGACGACGAAGACGAGTTCGCTACAAAGTTTATTTGCAACAACATAAACAAAGCTCCGACTGACAACATAACTGCTGGAGTAGCAGCATAGCGACGAAGAGTAGGAGAGAGAGAGTGGGGGAAGAATGCCCTGACATAGCCAGTCAGGACAAAAAGAATGGCCACAAACAAAGGATAGCCGCTTGGTAAGTCATCGCTGATAGTGAATATGATGGATTTGCGATACAATACTCCCCTATCAGAGAGTAAACCAACATAAAACAATGTCAGTTCAGTTATTCAAAGTATTCAGAGAACTCCTTTGCCAGACCGAGTCTTGACAGGAGTTGCTGTTATTAAATCGATGTCCTGGCTTCGGTCTGCGATGAGTTGATTTGTTGTTGATGATGCTTGTTCGTTGAATGACGACTGGTGTAGTCGCGGGAAAGGTTGTAGGCTTGAGTCCTTTGAAGTTCTGTTTGTGTGCGAAGAGTGTTGATGAGGTGTGTTCGTCGTTTGCTTGTAGCCAAGATGTCCAAGATGTTGATGCGGAGGGGCGTGCTGAATGAGAGAAATTCGGTGTTGTGTCATGGCGATGACCTTGCTTGCTGACAAAAGGCATGCTCTATTTGTGCTGATGTTTCCTAGTTTCCTGGTTGTGCATCTTCCTGTCGCCGAGAGGCTTCACTACTTGATGACGAAACCTGATTGTTGCTTGTGGTGTGTCGAAGTTGCGTTGTTGCAACTGAGTTGTACACGAAAACTGAAGATGCGTGTTCTTCTGGATCACCGATTTGCTGATGAAACCTAGTTGTAGTTGCGTGTTCTTCGGAGTTACCAATTTGCTGTGACTGCAAATGACGAAGAACGCTTGGTTGATGAGGTTCATCGAGAGATCTGTGGTTTTCCGTCGGGTTCACCAATTTGTAGCGACAGCGACAATGACGAGTTCGCTACAAAGTTTATTTACAACGGAAACAAAGCTCCGACTGACAACGTAACTGCTGGAGTAGCAGCATAGCGACGTAGCCGGAAGAGTAAGAGAGACGAGAAGGGAAGAATGCCATTTATTTATTTATTTGATTAAAGTCCGTTGCATAACTAAGATGATTTGGACTGGGAATAATGCCCTGACGTAGCTTCTTAAATAGCCAGTCAACAAAACGAATGTCCACAAAGAATGCGCTCAACTGGTAAGTCATCGCTGATAGGGCTAGGATCAGCATGTGATTATGATGGATGTGCGATCCTAGTGTCCCCTTGTTCCTACATCTCTGACAGCCCCAAAGAACTTTCCTGGATTCATATCTACTTTGCCAGTGCCTTTTTTGTAAGTTTCTATGTTTCTAGTTTGGGGCCATCCATGAATGACGTCGCGCATATAAGGGTGGGAGGAGGTTCAAACATTTGTCACAACAATTGAAGATGTTTGGAACAAAAAATAACCAGAAGAAACCATCTTGTGACATACAAGCAGAAAGCAATTTCTTTGCCAAAACTTATTATTACAATGGAAAATTGCAGCAAAGTGAAATGATGGCAATAATAGCGAATGAAGAAAATGGGGAATGTGCAGAGTGAATTGATGAGGACTATTTAAAAGTAATGAAGCAACAATACCACCAGAGAAAAAAAAATCATGCTCTGCTCATTTATTTGTTGAATGAGCATTTTTTATTGCTGTGGGGAATCAGGAACAATAAAACTTTATATTACATAAATAACTCACTAAACATATTATTTTTATTTATCAATATATTAAAGACATTAATTATATTCGTTATTTGAATTTTTGTTCATTATGTTTATTAATTAGACATTAATTTTATTTACTTAAGCATTAAAAAAATATTATTATGTATTTCTTTTTCGAGAGGAAGGTCAAAGCTCTATGACATCATAGAAATTAATAGGGAGGGGATTATAGCTTTTTGTGATGAAATTTGACAATGGGAGGATGAAAGTAAAAAATAGGCCAAAGTTCCATGACGTCATTTGTGAATGGCACCTTTCCTCTGCTGTGCTTTTCTAATTCATTTTGTCATTCGTAACATCTCCTCATAGCTCAGATCTCTAAATACTTATTAAATCTGGGTGTGCCCAAAGAAATTGTTGGGCTCCTGGACACCTCTCCCCATGACCCCCTCGGCGGTGCAAAGGGCTATACACATTTATAAAAATCGGCAATAGCCACTCAAGAGGGCGAAATAGATTGCAGATCAAGACACCCAGGTGATGTATCAAATGCTTGATGTCTTGAATTTCCTCAAATTGAACCTAGAAGGGAGGTCATTTAAGGAGCAACACCCACCCTGGCAAAAGCTGAAATGATGCCACTGCTGGCTGACCACTATAAAAATTGCTCAAAATGCTTTAACCTAAGAGAACCTAGGAACTGGTAAAGAAAGTATGATAAACCGATTAGAAAACCGAGCGCTAACCTATGCAATCAATCAGGATTGCTCCCAGGCTACTGAATTCAGTAAGTTTCCAGACATCCCCATCAAAACTTTTTGGTTCAGCCAAAACAACAGCTATATCACCTAAAGCAATGTTTTGGGATATTTGAAGGAATAACAAGTCAATTGGACAAGTTACATCAAAACTTGAGCAAGAACAAACACCACATTGATGCCATCCCCAATATTCCTTGCCACACATGTGTCAGCGTGATCAAATCATAAAGAAATATGAATCAACCAATGCATTATTGGTTCGATTTTCCTAATATTGACATGTCACTTGTCTGCAAGGTGTGATATTCTTGGAAACGTTGCGAGATCCTCTCTGTCATCCTCAAAATCTTGTCTGTGCAATTCATAACACAAGTATTCTAAAAAGAAATTTTATTTTTTAGCTCATAACATGCTGCAATATTTCAGAAACAAATCATTATTGCTAACTTCTGAATCAGAAATTTTTCTGCTGGTCAAATCATGAATGCAGTCAGTGAAACAGTGTTCAGATAACTTGTTGTAAGATGTCAGAAATTCTCTGAACTGTTGTGACAAATGTAATTGTTCAAAATGGATGTTAAATGAAGGACATACGACTTGTACTAAACACCTGTTTCATGGTGCTTTCAGTTTCAGCATCAAGTTCAATTTTCTTGGGCATTTTAATTTCAAAAATATTTCAAGTTTCTTGTTTAAACTACCTGTTAAAGAACATGAAATCAAATTTATCAAAAGTATAAGTTTTTTTTTATCAAAAATTACACCAATGCATGTTAAATCACACAACTCTTTATAAGATTCAGAAAACAATTTCTGAAATTCTCAAATGAATTGTTGCCAATAGGTCTGCATCAAATAAAAAGTAACAAGATATTTTTGCAAACTTCAAATGCTTTAACCTGACTCAGTCAAGCTTGAAATCTTATGTTTAAAAGTCTAATTTTTATTTGTCACCACATTTACGAATGGTTTAGAGAGACTGAATAGCTTGTCCTATTTTAAAATGAAGTTTTAACTGATTAGGAAGAAAGATCAAGGTGATCATTAAATAATATTTAATCGTTACACACACGGTTCATACAGGAATTTGGAAACTGAGATTTAGGACTTTTTACTCTTTACTCAATTTTTTTGGACCAAAATTATTAACACAAATACCAGTATTTAGACTTTATTCATTATTTTCATAGACTTTAGATTTTTAATGCAAAATAGAAATACTTGAAGGCTGAGAATATCAATTTGTTGACCCAAAATTCAATGCTCTTTCTAAATATGCAATTTCTGCAGCCTCACTATCTTTTTTTTTAGGCCCGTTGGCCTGGATCAAAAGATCCTCATTCCTGGTTGTGATACTTTCCACCATTAATCTGCAAAGTTCTTTGTCTCATAAATCTCAGTCATGCTTTAATGTCTTCAGTTTCTTTCTCAACTCCATCATTTCGTCGTCTGCTTCTCAATTTTAGCTGCAGCTACCTTTCTTCCTGATCTAAAGTGTCCAAATAAAAGTAATGCCCCTGCCTTGATGTTTTGCAATGACCAATAACAGATTTATCCATTTTGAAATTACTAACACTTCAAACACTTTGGTGATCTCTCATTATCCTTGTTGCAGTTAAGCTTCTCATTTTGATTTTCACAAACCAAGCTCTTGTTTATGGAAAAGCCCCTTTCACGAGATGTCTGACCATGGCTTAACGTTAACAATGTTCTGACTATTTCTCCACAGGAATTTCTAATCGTCATGTGCTCCTTAAAAAATATATAAATTCTTTAGTCCCTTTTATAGATAACAAGAATTAGCTTACCATTGAAAGAAAAAGCTCAAGACATAATTGGCAGTGTTATTAACACTTTTAGAGATTAAAAAGACAAGTGAACGTATTACAGACACTTAATTGAGTGCATTCCCGTGTACAGCTAGAACAAAGATATAGCAAATTCCTGATTCCTCATTAAAATCTATTAAATTTCAGTTCAATTTTAGTATTTCCTTCGTTTTTTAGTTCTTTTTAGTACTAAAAATCCAAGTTTCAGAAATTTAGGACCTGTACAAACCATGTGCACAAGAATCAAGGACTTAAGGATAAAGAATCATATTTTATCTCAATGGTAATTTTTGGTCTCTAATAATCATCTTTTATTTTGAATATTTATTGGACCAGTATCAAAAATATAAATGCATATTCGCGTATAATATTACTGAATGTGTCATTTGTCAAGAGTTTAGATTTGCAAATGTCTAATTAAATGTAAGGTCGTTAATATGCTGTCAACAAATTGCCATTGCCAGGAAGAAAAAATTGCTTAAACCACCTTATCGCAAACTAGAAAGTAAATAAAGAAAAGAAAAATAATTTTACGTTCTCAATCAGCAACAATCTAGGAATCACCTGCGTGGTCGATAATTGTGACCGGATACCAAAATAGATAAATAAACAAATAGCTGTCTAAGATAGCAGCAATCACAAATGTTTTAAGTGATTATTCTACATTTCTGGCTAAATTTTCATTCACATCCAAAAATGAACCAGGAAAATACAACCTTACCGGCTCAGCGATTCACACAACAAAGCGATATATGGAGAAGCAAAGAAAACTTATAAGTTGAAATTCTAAAGATAGTAATGTAATATAATATATTATGTAAACAATAATGTAAACTATAACAGGTTTGCATATGATGTAAATGTTTATAAAATTAACCAATTCTATCTTATATTTATGTATAAATTTGTTATATAATTTAAAAAGGATGATCTATTAAAGAAACAGCGAGGCACTTGTGATTATCAACAGCCAGGACTTTATTAAAGGCATGACATAGCAAAAACGTTTTTCAACAATTCAATTTCAAATTGTGATTGATTTTTAATATGTTTGCATAGTGTTGTTTTTTTGACCATCCATTATCGCATCATCTTCAAAACAGAAATCATTACATAACGAACTCTCGCGACATCCAATCCACCTCCATCACTTCATTCATCACCACCTCACACCTGATTGCCTTCGTCCATCTCCCACCATTCACTTGCATCAACCGGCATCAACCGGCATCAACCAGTCCATAAGTCATCCCTCCAAACATCCCTCCTGCTGTCTGGAAACTGATCCCTCTCCCTCCGTAAAGGCTCAACCATCCCTGGAGCTCTTCAAATGTCACTCGAAACCCATCTCTTCAGGACGTTATCATGAAACCTGGACAATGGGACCGAAGGTGCTCCTGATGCTACGCATGTGGCACCTTAAAAATGAACTGTTATTATTTTTACTATTTGTAAATACTGTATTAGGCTGGAAGCTCTTTCCGACACACCATCCAGATGGAGAGAATCATCCGAAACATCTATGCGATTCTTTTTCAGTTGTTGTTCTATTTCTGCCTCCTCAGAAGTACATGTATGTGGGTAGAAGACTAAAAAAAACTCTCATGAGTCGGATTACTCATCCAGGAGACTTTATGAGGAGAATGTTCATTCAAATCGCTGAAAGAGAAGTTAGATTTGGATGTCCACGTGAGGAAAGTCTATTACTTTTATTTAGAGACCCACGGAATATGTTGTCCAAAAAGCAACTTTTTGTCGGAATACTCATTTGTCTAAAAACAGTGATGTGTCCAAAATTTTGTCCAAAATGTGTTTTTTTTTGTCCGACGTTTTTTAACACTCCTTACATCATCATATTCTCATCAAAATATTATTATTATTATTATCATTATTATTTTTATTATTATCAATATTATTATTATTATTATTATTATTATTATTATATCATTCTATGATATTTATTTAAGCATTGAAAAGTTAGCAAAATTTGTATTAAGCAGTAAAATGGATGACGTTGCAGAATTGGTCACAGCCTTTGCAATGGACACTTGTCCCGAACTCCCCGCCGCCAAAGCACGGCTCTTGCAGCTAATGTAACGGATTCCATGTGCAGCTTGATGGTGGGCACACGGACATGATCTACAGAATGATGACAATATTTGCGTAAAAGAACGTGACAATCAATGTACATATCATCCTTAATTAATTATGTAATAACATAATGTAACGATAACGATACAGAATTTGATTAGAGTGGCATATGTTCAACAGAACTTCAAGACCATTAAAGTAGATGGAAGCTTTCTCTGAGGAGGAAGGTTTTGAGGTTTTTTAGTGAAATCCGCCGGATCAGTGTTGGTAATCAAAGGGGGGGGGGGAGTCTATTCCAGATCTGCGAGCCAACAACATCAAAACGTCGGGCGACGAAACCCCTGGTTGCTGATCTGAGCCGCGCCTAGCAGGAATATGTGTAGTGAAAGGTAGGTATGACGGTGCATGATCCAGGAGAGACTTGAAAACGAGTGAAGAGATTTTGTAGTCAATTCTTTGGCAAATGCGTAGCCAGTGGAGATCATGAAGAGGAGGAGTGACGTGATCGTGTTTTCTTTTGATATTTATGATGTTAGCAGCAAAAGGCGCTGAACTTAGAAGACCGCTTATGTTTTTTTCTCTAGTTGTTCCTAGAGTTTTTCATCGGTTTTAGTGACATTTCCGGCTGTAATCAGACCATTGAATGCGTAATTTCTGTGTTGGATTACTCCTAACAACAAAATAGCTTTGTCAATAGTTTCGAATTTTTCCGGTCTGTTTTTAATATAATATAATAATATATACATATATATATATATATATATATATCTTTCAACGAACACACAAAAGCTAGAGATTTCCCACAACAAGCAACAGAAATTCCAACGAGCTAGCTAGGATTCGAACCTCTGACCGCTTGGCTACCTACGCACAGGCAGCCTGTAGACGAGAGACCGAACAGTCTCTGCCTTGCGGTTACGTTCTGAACGGAAATGGACTGATTGAAATGAGATTAGCGATTATTTTAATAAGACATAAGACAAAAATATAGCAAACAATAGAAATGAAACGCAAGCTTTCATGACCTAATTCATAACCAACATTTTCGATCTAACAGATCGCAACCAATCACAACGTGCGCTTATGAATATTAATCAGCTCTTGCAATAGCAGTGAGGGTTTGGAAACACGCACCCGGGGCCATTGTCTCAAGCTGCAGCAACGCTTGTGCAACATTGATGCTTGGAACGCTTTACAACAGGAACTAATAAATTCGACAACCTTATCTAGATTTATAATCATTAAATAGCCTCCTTTTCCTGTTTTTTTATTTGCTTGTTTTTTCTCGAGTGGGTAAGAGGCCATCCGCTCTTGTAATAAATGAATACGTTTTTTCTCAGACAAAAAAGGAGTTGGGTCAGCGATTCTGATCGAGATCAGTAGAGGATTTGCTTTTTAAGAATGTTGCTTCCTGATAAAATAATGCATAAAGTTTCGATTTTAGACAAACTAAAGGACTTCTCCATTAAAGGTATTTTGCTATCCCAGAAAACAAACAAAAAAAAACTCATGTGCAACGACAAATTGTCTAGGGAATTATAAACTTTATAACGCATCAATAATTTTAGAATTTTTGCATGGGAAATATTATTGCTTAGAGAGGTCCTCACAACCTTCGTGGTCCAACTAGTTTTGGCAAGCCCATCTGGCTCCAGCAACTCGGTATTAAACTGAACTTCATGTGGTTATGAATTTATTTATTTAGGCACGTATTTTATGTGCCAGAGTATCCACGGCAGGATATAAAAGGCAATACGCCGACCTCAATCAGTCAATCAATCTAAAACACACGAGCGAACTGGACCTAAAAAAAAAACGTAATAATATGTGGGTTAACATAAGCTTTGGTTAAATGGAAAATTTTTAAGATAGGCCTTAAATGAGGCAACTGTCTCAGATGGCTTAACATGCCGCGAGAGATCATTCCAAGTCCGCACAAACATGAAATGCACATGGCCGCAAAGCTCTTCGTCAACGCCAAGAGGCTCTCAGATCATATCACGCCACTTCTAGATAATCTTCATCTGCTGCGTATCTGAGACTATACGAAAGCCAGTTTTCAAATACTGATAGTTGAAATGTACAATTTGACCCTTTGTCGTTCTAAACTTGTTTATTAATCAAACAATCAAAATTAAATTTTTCGATTTTTTTTAGGAGATTTAACACAAGTAAGCAAGGTGAACGGGAAAAGTTTGAATAAAACATTCCGGTCTGCAAGTCGTAACATTAGATAAATGAAGCGAAACATTAACGTCCAACTGCAAGATGACTTGTGCGGAAATAATATCTTTTTAAATACTTCACCCCAATAATTGCAAGAAAAGTGGTCCATTTAATGTGCACTACTTACACTAATAATATTGGCAGCATTCTTGTCGGTACAAATCGCAGCAGGTTGCGAATGCATTATGCACATTTTAAAACAATCTGAATTATGCATTAATTATTCGACAAAGATTTGTGTTCTTGTCAGAACAATATGTGAATGACCATAATATGACACTGAAATGGAGGAATTGCTTAAATGCATAGTTGACAAAGAATCAAAAGAAATTTACGTGATAAAGAAATGATAGAGCGAAGATAGCCATAGCAGAAGTGTGATCGGATGAAACATGGATAAGCTAAAATGACGTGGATAATCTAGGGAACTATATAACATCGCCACCAAATTTTACAAATTCAAGTAAAAAGCATTATTCAACATAAGATAATAAAATCACATCTCTCAACTGAAAATAGAACGCACTTTAGCAATTAAATCTTCTTTCTTTTCCCTGAGGCAGCATTTTATACCTTTGGCTTTTAAAAAGTGGTAAATCTGATTTTTGGTCATTGAATGCTTGTGAAGAGATTCCAAAACTTTACTCTCTTCTAGGAAAGTCTTGCAGCCTTTGACTAGAAACGCATCTGAAGTCTTATTTTTTTTTGATTTCACATTACTTTTATTCTTTAGGGAGATTTCATTAAATCCATCATTAAAGCTATCCGCTTTTAAATTGGCAACAGCTTTACAAGTCACTGCTTTTACATTTTCAACGCTTTCTGACTCATTTACCTCAGGAACTTCAATAAAAGGCACTAGAAAAACTTGTCTTGCATGAATGGATCTCATTGACTTAAATTTTTTACTTTCCTTAACTTTCTCAGTATTTTTGCTGGATTTTGAGAAACAAGGAATACTCTTAATGTTGTCACAACTGTGTAACTTTCCAAACTCTGATGCAACAGAATGTACTAAAGATTCTGTCTCCTTGTTCATCTGCAGCGTTGTCCTACGTTCGTTTCCTGAAAAACTGCATTTTTGGAACGACACACTAACAGGATTGTCATTCAAGGCACTATTCAAGCTCGATGGACAATTGGAATAACTTGTAACTGTGGTTTGAAAACCACACATAATGTTAAATACACACATAACATCATCACAAAAAGTTTTAGTTAGGGAAGGGTTCTTCTTGTGAATACACAAAGGTTCTTCATTTCTGATGCAACAGCTGGGATAAGTAAATGTTGATTCAGTATATCCAAAATTAACCTTTGCAAAAAATATATTGGATTCATTAACAGGTAATTCATATCCATAAACGTCTCTCCAGTAGTTTCTTATATCTAAATACGTTCTAAATTGATCGCTTGGTGGAAAAAACCTTGCGATCTCAACAATGCTAGCCTTTTTCAAGCTTGGAAGAACAAAACACTCTCTTGATTCAATAAAGTCTGATGCACTAAATGTTCTCGGTGGCATCAGAAGAGAAAATGTTGCAACAGAAACGTAAATAAACCCAGACATAACATGAAATGATAAATTATGCGCGGTGAACCTTGTTGGTATAAAAAGAAATTCTTTTTCATCAGTTAAGTAAATACCAATCGATTTAAACCTTGGACTCATTCGAGTATACACCGTATTCCTAAGACACCGTTCAAACGTATCCAGATTAGTTTGAAAAGGACCCTGAATCAGACCACGCTGCTCTAAATCGAAAAAAACTGTGTCGCACTGATAGCGATCTTTGGGTGCGCAAATTATTAAGGTATCTGGCCTATTTCCGGGTGACGCTAATATAAATTGATTGGATAATATAATCTCTCGACACAAAACGACAGTTATTTGGCGGTTATTCTCATTTAGTGAAAACAAATAACATTCATAACCATCAACGTTACAATTGCTTACACAAAAACAAACGTCCCCCGAATCCATGAAGAACTAAACAGCGCGAAGCCGAAACACTAAAATTATATCGTCTGCTCGACCAATGATTATACATAATTTTTATGTATCGCACTTTTCAAGATGGTTGAGATAATAAAATTTAATTTGAAATTGGAATAAATGTAAAAAAGGCACTTTTGAGTTATTTGTTGCCTTTTCATTCCTCCTGGGCTTCGGTGTACACCGAGTGGTTAAGGCTTTGGGGACGTCCATTAATTATGTCAACAAATTTAAGGTAATTTTTTGTCCCCTCCCTCCCCCTTGTCAACAACTGTCAAACTTCTAAACTGCTAAAGACACCCTATCAAAATTATGTAAAAAAAAACTGACACCCCCCATAAAAATGTTTTGTTATACAATTTTTGATTTGTAGCTTGTAACACTTTGAATTTTCGACTATTTTATTTTAAAATAAATTAATAAAATAATTGTTAAACTGAATATTACTGATTATTGTCAATTTTGTTTATGTCAACTTCTATCATCTTAATGTGTTCCTCTATTGTAACAACAGACACAGTATCGAATTCATCATTATGTTGAACTGATGTTGAACTGCCAGACAGGTCAACATCATTTTCATCTGACCATTCAGCTCATAAAATATCAGAATTTTCTTTGAGCCACTCGAATGGGCTGAAGGTTTTTTTTGTTGATGAACAGGTAGTTAAGTTCACGATCGCATCATCAGTGTTGTTGAACATGACTCGTGAACAGTGCCGCCGACAGAAATTTCGGGCTCCTATATAGGCAGTTTACTGGTCTTGAAGTTCTGTTGAACATATGCCGCTCTAATCCGATCCGCTATCGTTCGGCGTTTTACCTGAATGCACAGCTGCATCAAAACGCTATTTCTCCACCTCCCCTTCGTATTTAGTTTTGCCTGGTGAATCTTAAGTCCCCTCTCTGAAGCCTGAAGCCTTCTACCATATTCAAACCTGTTCACTGACACGCCGTTCTCCGATTCGCATCCAAAAATCATGTCCATTGGAAGTCCAGTCGTTAAACATAGGGTCATTGGTGGGTCCGTTATCCTCCCCGTCTTTCGACAGGGACCCAAGGGGCATATTCCTTTTTCTTTTTGCCAGCAATTGAAGTATAACGCGGCGGGTTGCTAGCCCAATCGCGAAACTCGTCTCTCCGAGCCGTCATCTGTCTGTCCTGGTCTTCATCTGTCTGTCGAGGTTGTCACCAGTCTTTCTCCTCCAGGTTATCTAATGCCTGCGAAGCTAACTAGTGTTAATACAGATAGACGAGACTCCATCGTCACAACTACTTCAATAATTTAGACTATTACACTTACTTTTATATCTATATTTATTTGTTTATTTTTTTGTGTAATATTTATTTGAGTTATTTATTTATATACGTAAAGAATTTTAGATAATGTACCTATTAATATTCTTGTTTCCTGATTGGCCGTCCCTTATCCGAAGATATTTATTTCGTATAGGAATTTATTTCATATGACACTATTAAACAATTGCTTTAGTAGAATAACAAGTTAAACTTAAAATTAATAAAATTCTTTTATCTTACATATTAATTGATCACAAAAACAGTAGAAGTATAATATGCGACGGCGGGCGAATAATTTAGCCACCAGCTTTATAATATTTGCTGCTTTTTATTTATTACATGTTAGACTTTTTAGTATATAGAAATCTTTGCTGTTAACATAATATTTTGAATATTTTGATCAAAATTGTAGAATATTATATATTATAGTTTAGAAATATTAAACAAATATTTGCCAGCACTGATCGACACCGTCAATGAGCAACCCCTTGCCACTTATTTACTTTCGTTTGTTCCTCGATTCGATATATTTAATGCCAAGTGGCCACATCGGCTGCATTTTATAGGAAATTTCTACCAATGGATGATATAAAACGAGTCCTGTGATCTGACGCCTTATTTATTTCTCTATTTGGCATCTATCATGGCGGTTGCTCCTATTGTTGAGAGTATTGTCAAATACAGAGAAGGCAGAAAGGTAACAGCATATAAAAATGTTTACAGCCCAATGGAAATTAGATAACTATATTTGATCGTTTTTGCGTTTTGACTAATGTTATCAATTCAAAGAATTGTATTTCAGAAGTGGCATATCATTTGAATACACGGTAAAATGATTTAAGGAAATGGGAATTTATGTTCTAATTGTTTAACTATTTTTTTCGCATAAGTGAGTTGCTAAAAGTAAAACAATCTAGCTTTGATCTCAGATGCCATCTGTGTCTTAATGGTTTACTAAATGATTGTTTGTCATTTGGATGCTGGATTACTCATGACTAAATGACAAGGACTTTGTTTTCACAATATGCAGCTATATATAGACCTTCATTCTTTGTGGTTAATAAACAGTAATACAAATATTCTACAACTTCAAACATAGTGCTCAAGTGTAATTTATGTATTGTTATTATTTCTGAACTGTTAATATTATGAAGCTAAAGCATAAGCCTCCATTTTCTATAGAATTGCTATTACCTTATGAATATTTGCAGTGGAAAGAAAGATGGTGTTTACTTAAGAAACCTTCTCCTGTTGCAGGTGAGCTTATCTTTTCATATAGACAACTTCTGTTCCTTTGATTAACTTTAATATTTTTAACTAAATATATTTCTGTTTACTTTGGTGTTATGTTGCTATTTAATTAAATGTTTTGTCAGCATAAAATAAAAGTCTATAATTAAAACAGCTGATTACTTTATATATCTTAGACTGCCTGAGTGTGGTGCTATATAAAGATGCCAACAAGCAAACTCCGAAATCAAATCTAGTTTTGGACGAATTCTGTGGTGTTGATACGATGCCTTTCGATGGAGAGAAATTTGTTTTGTCCATAATTTGTTGCAGCAAGACTCTCTTTCTTTCCTTTGCTACAGAGGAGCTCAGGGAGCAATGGAAAGAGAAATTACTTTATCATTTTGGAAGAGGTTTGTTTCTATGCATTCTTTAGTTTTACATCATTGCTGGTGATGTTTCAAAAGAATTTTGAACAGAAGTTGACAAATCTGACAAAAGCTTGATTCAATGATAGTTTGAGAATGCATTAAAATAGAATCAGTTTCTTATTTGTTAGAAAGGTAATATATGGATGATCAGTGTTTAATAGAAAAAAAAAGTATTTTTCTGATCTAGAGTTTGGGCCATGAAATTTTAAAGGTGACACATCTTAAAATAAAATTATTTCAGGGTCCAGTATTTGACCTTTAAAATGTTTTAAATGATTTGAAAGAATTTTAATAGGTCTATTATTTATGTCTTATAAGCACAATTGAACATTTAAAAAAAAAATCACATTAAGAAGAGAATTAGATATCATTTACAGTTGGACCAGGCTGCTTTGGATCAAGTGGTACTGCTGCAGGCCTTGGAGTTAGTCGGGCAGCGTGTTTACAATTGGATTTATTTAGTCCACAATTCCTTATTACTTAGGGATGCCTATTGTGCAACAACCTCTATTCTTTCACTGGAAATATTCACAGGGTTTAATGATCACTTAATTGCTTAGATGCATGTGGATAACCTTTTGTCTTTTATTATCTGATCAAGCATTTGGGTGCAGAAACATACTAGGAATAATCTCTACTTGTCACTCTTTTTGCAGAAAGCTAAATATTCTGTTTAGTTGGTTGGCAGCTAGCTATATTGCTATCGATCTAGCCACCAATTTCTGTCGTATTTAGATGCCGCTCGGTGCCATCCTCCGTAAAAATTCACACTAAAAAGAGCCTTTAGTTATTTTCCTCAACAATTCATGTATGGTATAGACTATACAGAGTCTTTGGCTATCTTCACATACAATTTCATGGAAATTCATGTGCAGTTATAAACCATACAAAAAGATAGTTGTGAATGGCTGAGATGGTTAATTTGATGTTCATAACATACCTTTTTTGTTTTTTTTTTAAATTTAAGCAATATTTTAACTGTTTTGTAATATTTTTGCAAATTTGGTTTTCATGGAAAATAGCATAAAACCTACATCTAATTTTTCTGAATTTATAATGTTATTTGGCTATTTTCTGTGAAAATTCACAGAAGATATAATTTAAGCTAGATACCCCAACAGAGTATATTGGCCTTAGTGGAGGCTATTTGAGCATGATCAACTAGAAAACCTTTGTAAAAGTATTGAAAAATGTTGTTTTTAATTGCAAGCTAAGCAGAATATCTAAATTGTAGTTTAGATGGCAAGCTGTAAGTTGCACTGTTACTTGTTAGGATTCTGTTACTGAACTTGGCTATGCCTAGAATGAATATTATTAGGTATATTTATGTAGTGCCATGAGCATAAACGTCAGGGGTGCTTGGACTGTTCATATGCTGGTTTGCGAATACATGACGACCGTTGGTCATATCTTCACTCTCGGGAATGCAACCCTCTGAGCTAACTTGCGTGTCAAAGACAGTAATTTAATTGTTTTCTGGGCTCTTAACTGAACAAAAATCAATGATTTCAGCAATATTGTGCGATTATTATCTTTCCTAAAATCGTCTGAGAGAATTAAAAATTTAGTAAAGCACCCCTCAAGGATATTGTACATTATATGATTCATTTAATTAGTTATAATCACTATAGTTGTGATTAGTTTACATTAAAAGGCTGATTTGTATCGGTGAAATTGTGTTCATTTGTGTTTGAGTGATATAAGTACATTAGGCTATTGTGGAATGCAGTGCACCCAGCCTTTTTGACTGGAGGGCCACATAAAATTTGTCTTGAAGCATAAAACCAAAAAGTCTATAAGCAATTGTTTTAATAATTGGCTCATCTTTATATCATTCTGTGCAGATCTGATATTGTCACCTAATAATACTTGGTAAACTACTATTACTATTTACTCTTTCAAACTACTTTATCATTCAAATTTGCCATTACAAACAACTTATTTTTGCATCCGTAACTTTGTTATCATATTGTAATAAACGGCTGGGCTTAATTTATGCCGAGTTTATTGTTGGGATTATTCAGTTATCAACTGAGTGGTATTAACTGTAAATACCACGCTTACGCAATAATCCTGCTGCCAGTTATTGCGTAACGATCAGTTGCGTGATTATTGGCTGAATAGAAATGTTCTTCAATGTGGGCTTCGAGATTCTCTCTGAGATAATGTCTGTTCTTTTGTGCTCGCCGCGGAAGAAAAAGATAGTGAATATAACGAAAACTAATTAAACATAAATATAACTACAAAAATTAATTAATGGCATTTTCAGGGTTATAACAATATTATAATATGCAACTTGTTACGGAGAGGTCTATTATTTTTTGTATTCTGCTACATATTTTTTTTAGACATTTGTTTCAAAGTCGAGGTCACCCATGGCTTGCAAGAACAGAGAATGTCGGGCACTGGACTCACGTCCATCCACTCTAACTTGTGCAACCTTTTCCTAACATCTTCACGGATTTCCCTCACCACGAGCGAAACCTTTCTACTGAGGCATTTGTACTCTTGGAGGTATGTGGATCTGAAGAGATATGGATCATTAGGCAAGAACTCCTATGGGATTCAGGTTTTGTTTAAAGAAGGTTGGGACATGTGCATTACCTTTTTTTTGACTTCCAGTTTTGATGATATTTTTGGAATCAACTGAGACGTCTGCACAGCAGTATAACTGATTTAAAACTCAAATTAATTTTAAACCTAACTTTGGAAGCTTTGAAATTTTTTAAATAGGTGAGAAGAATTTTGTATTCAAAACCCACCAAAGTGCTGATATTGACAAAGCCTTGAAGAACAAAGTGCAATCTCTTGTGCAGTCATGTGGTCTTTTTGATCAACTTATATGCTCTGGTTCAGGTTGTTTATGAGATTTAATGTTGTTTTCTTCTTTTGCATTTGTTGATCCAGTAAAGTGATTGAAAATATTTGTCAAATTATTAACTGTTTATATAATTATTAAGTATTTTATAATAGATAGGTTATAATTCTAATATTTATCTGATGCCTCTCAAACTTTGTTTCTATTTGACGACTGTTGACTACAAATAATATTTTCAAATTGGTTCATCAAATGACAATACAATTGATTAAATTGATATTGATATATTTGTAATTTATTTTTTCATGGTTTGGCCAATGTTGGTTTAATATTGATTATAATGGATTACTTACAGTTACAAACCAAAGTGCTTTTCCTGCATCAGCTTCAAATCCCTCAACTCCAACTTATTGCATTTCTTCAGAATCAAACAAAATCAGTCACGTCGATAGAAGGTTCTCCACTCCTCATTCCCGAGTGCCCCCGAAGATTCACGACTTTTGCAATTCCCTGGAAAATACGTTGCAGCGTCGTCATTACGGGAAGCGAACGACAAACTCTAGGAACGGCTCCTTTTGCGGTTCGGAAATGCCGGAGCAACCGAGCAGCCTTACGAGACATTTTTCGGAGTGCAATCTTCACGTATCTCGGTCGCATCGCAGAATGCCCGGCGAAAGTTCGAACTTGGCCAGTTCGTGCGAAGGTTCCGTCGAAAACTGCGGCGAGCCAAAAGAAGTTAAGTCGAATTATATCAATTACGAAGCAACTTCAAATACGATGAACATCTACAAATCGGAAGGTTCGACCCGATTCTCTAATGACGACGACGATTGCAAACCTATTTGTTTGCCCCCACCTCGAAGTTTTTCTCGGGGGAAGTCCGACGTGCAGCAGGGTCGCACCGTGCCGCAGAATAACGACTTCTGTTTTAACGAGCCGCAGGCAAACATTGCCATGATGAACGGAGGTTTATGTGCTAATAAGTCCATTGCATTTAATCCACTACAGCCACTCCCTTACAGGGATTTGAGCCAGTATGATGGAGAATCTGATGAGGGATATTTATATTGGCTTCCTGGAAGTCCAAAAAAGCCCAGTCTTGCATACATAAACATTTCTTCTCTTGGAACTAAAGATTGTAAAGGCTTCCATGTAAAGTCTGAGAGAAAGGAAAGCATTGAAAAATATCTGAAACATGATTCATCAATAGATTCATTGAACTTGGACAACACGAAGCTCGAGTGCTCTCACTCTTCGACTGCTAATCCGAGTACTAATTGCTATGTTAATGTTTCAGGTGAAGAAACAGCAAAATCTTCAGTTACTCTAAAAACAAATCCTGAGGAAAACAAAGAGAACTTGTTAGGAAATATTCAACAGGTATCTCTGGGAACCCTTAATAATGACTATATCCCGATTAATCAGTTGGGAAGTGGTCTTAAGAGCAATTCTTTGAAATTTGAAAATGGTGAAACTGAGAAAAACTTACTCATTAATGATTATGTAGATATGACTGGCAGGCAAAAGTCAGAAGAAGAGCCTCATGAGGAAAGGCTTACATCAAAAGATAGGGACTTATCTGAGATATGTGGTGACTCAAAATCTCAATTACAAGTTGAAAATAATGGATTGGGAAATGATTCTGAAAAAAGTGACATGAGTGTTGGTCCCAGTGGCATAGATGCAGACTTAATGAAGAAGATTCACATGTGTCCTCCTTTGCCCATCTTACAACGAAACTCTGAATCGCAGGAGTACATAAATCTCAGTACAGTATCTATTGGGGAGCCAGGTGTTTGCTTGAGTCCACCTCCGAGGCCTCCGAAGCTGTTAAATTGCATCAGGGAGGATGCATCTGAATCGTCCAGCCCTCCGCCATTGCCAGAGAAGGTAAAGCACGCACGTGGAATTGCCGATCAGGACTTTGCTCCTTTGCCAATTCCTACGAGGAGGAGGGATCAGCTAAGCGTGTCAGATTCATTTCCAAAACCTCCTTTGCCTCGGAGGAATTGCCATTCTCCTGTCAATCTGCATAGCTCTCCCCCACCAGGGTCGTCCCATCACAACAGAGGCTCGACGTTATCGTCGTGTCTCCCTGGCAATCATTACCACCTGGGTATGAGACCCGTCTCTGCCTCGTCCGTTCCAAGGCACAGGAAGCCCAATTTGACAGTCGACTTGAGAAATACCTGTGAGATTGACCACGGTGAGGGCATTATTTTTACATTTTAAATCTAATTGAGATTTTTGAATAAAAATTAAAAATGCTAGATGTGAATTTACATTTTTCTGTGATTTCAGTCTAAAATGTTTGAAATAATTGAGGGCATTTTTCAGTAAAGTTGTGCCATAATATAAATGATTCTCTTTGAAGGCAAACCGGACACCCCGATATCCGTTGGCTCAAAATGGCACCTGGATGATCTCAATAGATCCTTACCAGCATTGGCTATCTATAAGCCTAGAAACGGGAAGGAATATGTGGATAGACGTCGCCTCGCAGAGGAAAGTTCTTTGCCTCCACATTCTGCACAAAGATCTCCATCTGTGGCATCATCAGTTTTCACATTTGATGACAAGTCTGTGGCATCGAATCCTTTCGGTGGGTGGTACAGCAGTGGTGAAGACTCTCCAAAATATCCTTCCAACATTATTTCCTCCACGAGATCATCCATCAGGAGCATGTTCGATCAGAAATGGTCGCTCGGTCATTCCCATCGCGACGTGGCCGGCAACGGATCTCCTCGTTCGTATCGCCTCGATTGCTTGGAGTCTCCTAGGACATTTTCTACGAGCACAATGGACAGCATCGACACCATAATTAACTATGCAGACATCGACGTCGTGCCCGGCGACCTCGGGTTTTCCGTGGCGGCATCGCCGCCCCCCTCTCTCGAAAACAGAACGGTTTATGCCAGAATAGATGTGGCTGCAACTTCTGCTGTATCCAAGGTGGGCAAACAGCATGCTAAACTGAGAGAGGACACTCTAGAGAAGAGAGCTGAAAGTGCCATTTTTACTAAACTCCAATCTTTTGAAGGGAATGTGGAGAAAAGAAAATTATCTCTTGATTTGAGGAAACAATCGAGTCTGAGCATTAAAGACTGATCGTGTCAGTATTTTAATGTTATTGTAAATAAGTCACACGGTTTTTATATTTAAAATTGTTATGTTATGTATATGTCTTACATAATTCTCATTTCATCAGGTCTCGTTACATTTGCTATAGTGTTTATTGGTCGTGCTGAGGTATTTATCGGTTAGGGCGATCTGTGCCAATATGTGACTGAGAATGAAACAATGAAATTGTCGGGAGTCGAACAGGCAATAACTTCTGATAAATAGCTCTAAGCATCTAAGGACTGCCTTGAGCTTGAGTGCCTTTGTGCCATCGGAGGTGTATTCTTAGCAGCAATGTTGATTCGATTGATAATCATGCCAAGAAATAATCTTCAGACAATTAAAAGCTATGATTTTCTGAAGTTTTTAATTTCACATTTAATTTATTTTGTGATTTTTGCTAGTTTTGCTATTTTGTATAATTGCAATATTATCGTTAGGATCGGTGAACCTGAGAGATGATTGTAATGCATGAGCTCCATATGTTTGGTGTATCATAGGGCCATTTGTACTGAATGCTGTTATAATTTACTGTTAGATATTCAAAGTGTGAAATTTTTCATAAATTTCGTTGAAGTTCTTAACTTAACTCGACAGATTATAGTGGTCCTTAAGGATTATCCCCAGTTTGTAGGAACCACTTTTTAACTTCTTATTTAATAGCATTCAGACTCTAAGGAAATCTTAAATTCTTCCGCCGTTCTGGGCCCCAATGTTTGGGTCCTAAGTTCGTTGCAGCTGTCAACAGCTCTAGCACTAAAGAGTCTAATACCGAAGCTCCCTGCTGGTCTCTCAGGTCTAACAGCTTGTATTGGTGTCCCCTTGTTCTTGCATCTCTAGCTGCCTCAAAGAACTCTCCTGGATCCACATCTATTTTACCATTTTGCACGTTTCAATTAGGTCCCCCTGGTGCACCTCTTTTCTAATGTGATTTTCTAATTTTCATTCTTGTCCTTCTTAACCTCTCACCCTTAGCTTAGATCTCTAAATCCTCTTGTTATTTTTGTGGCACTTCTCTTCACTTTTTCTGACCATTCATATAGGAGGTAATAATGCCTCTCCTGCACGTTAGGAATGCACCCATTTGTGAGTGTAGCTCCTCCATTGTTAATTTTAAGGTGATATCTAAAAAAACCTGTAAAAGTATATTGAGAAAATTATTTTATCAGATCATAAAGTTATGCTCTCAATAACTTAGCTGGGGTAATGTAAATAAGGTAGCACCCTATTTTGCCCCTTTGATAGTGGTACAGAGAAAAATATCCAAACAATCAAGTATGTCTTGTAGTCAATAAGATGTATCCAACAGGATATTTTTAAAGTTTGTAATACTTGTTATTAGGGCAGTATCCTAAATATCTTACAATCAAAAATAAAATCAACGTCGATGCCAAAATATATTTACTACCTATCATATTTTATTTAGTTTACTTAGAACATCTAACAGGCAGAGTAGGCCACCGACACAATTCGGAAGGCAACAACAATGTGAAAATTTACTAATAGAAAGAAAGACTAGAACATGTTAAAATTTTTGAGAAGTCGGCCTTTGTAATGAAGCATCTAAAACTACTGTACGAGCGACAGGGAGTTCCACGTCGCCGAAATTCGATTTATAAAGGAGAACCTCACATCATCAATTCTACAACGACCATACTTTAAATTGTAGCCCCTTGTTTTGTAGCCTTAAGTTGTGGCCCCTTGTAGCCGAATAGATAGGTGGTAGAAACTTGTCAAGCGGTTTGGGGTTGACAAGACCGTTTAAATTTTCGTAGAATGTAGTTAAAAAGATACATTTGGATAAGTGTTTTAATCGTTAGAGTAATATAAACGTGAAAACACGTCAGGCCCATTTTTCATTTTCATTTTTCATTTGTCTTTTTCATTTTTTGACCCAGAGGAAATGATAAGAAAGCAATGATTGGCTATCTAAGCCATGCAACGATATTTAAATTTCTTAGTGCAACAAAATACTCTAAAAATACTAGCACACTAACAAAACTACTTACAAAAGTCCAAACAGTGCCAAAGGAACTGCCTAAGGAAAATTCTCCGTCTAAACAGACAGCCTCTTACTCAGGGACGTCATTTGCTTCCTGAAGCAATGTGTCTTCATTATTAAAAGAGTTTGGATTTCAAATTTTATTTTTCAAATTTGGATTTCCTTGTCTGTGTATTCTGCTCCATAAGTCTTAGCGGTGATTTAATTGCTTTATTGCTTTATTAAATTCATCTATCTCCTTATATCACATGTCAATCATTTGACATTCATGGACATGAACTGCATTCATTATGCAAATAGAAAAACTGTTTAGTGTTAAAAATATTTCAAAATCTCAAGAATTTCAGAGGCGATCAACAGCAGGAATGCATCGATCGTCCAATTGCGCTGCTTTGCTGGCCTGGAAAGACAATTATTGACAAGCTGAGATATGTTAAATCTGTCGAAATAATAAAATCGAGATTTTTTTTCTAAATTGATTTCATTCCTCAAATGCTAATTCTATGATTCTCGACGACTTATCTTATGACTGAAGATGCTTTCACAAACAGGACGTGCGATGCTTCATAATGATGCGTTGCTGTCGCACAACGGTTGCTGCAGAAAAGCACATTCGCTTCCAATTTCAAACCGGCCATCAGTTCGCTGGGGTGTCGGCGTTGAGAGAAGTTCTTAATGTAAATTCATAGTCTGTTTGACAAATATTCTTTTCAATTGGTCTTCTGTAAGCAGTTCAGCTTACAATGAATACGTGCGCTATAGTTATCTCAATAGTGGTGATTTCTTTTTCCATTTCTGCTCATCCAAGTATAAAGGCATCAGAATCTGAACTGGTTAGTTTTGCCTTATTATGCGATAATTTTTTTTATTTATTTCTTTATATATATTTTGTTTATATCAGAAGAAAAATGAAAAAATTCAGGAAAGAGAGGATGCCAACATGATGGAGGAAAATGTAACGGAGGAAGACTCAATAGAAATCGAAGGTTTACTGAGAGACTAATTTATTTAAATTTTATTTAAAGACTGCAACATAAACTATAAAATGCTTCATTCAGATGATCCCTGTCAAAGCATGTTCTGCAGAACTGGAAGGAAGTGCGAAGTGGATAAAAGTGGTCGTGCGAGATGCGTCTGTGGAGGCGAAGATCATTGTAAAGGACATCAAAGCCAAGTTTGTGGATCGGATAGTAAGATGTACCCAAGCCATTGCGAGTTGCACCGAATTTCATGTCTGGAAAAGTCAAGATTGGGAATGGATCACACAGGTCGAAGATGCAGGTCTCACGAGACAGGTACATTTATTTAATATCAGTTAACAAATCGCAATAAAAGAGATAAATTTCATATTTTCCCAGTAAAGCCTTCTTCATCTCCCATCGGATTTTCCACGTTCGATACTGAAAAACCGAGTTTATTGCCAACTTCAACTACAAAAACTAAACCCTCAAATGTTGCAGTTGGCGAATTATGTTCAGCGGTAGATTACAAAAATTTCAAGATAAATTTGATCCACTATCACTGCGCCAGAACTGGAAATAATGGCTGCATGTCCGACCGCAGAAGTTTGAAATTCAAATTGTAAACTTTGGAATTTCGTATTTGAAGAATCTAATGTTTCCCCTTCAGAAAAAATTTCAGCCGTTGCAGGAATGTTTGAATCTTTCGATGGAGATTCTAACAAACTTCTCACAATATCTGAATTGGACTTTGTTGAAGCAAAAAATCATATTGACAGATTATCAAAGTCTTGTCATCTCAAAGATCTCATCTGGAATGATGGCAATGATGCAGATCAAATCATTGGCCTTGGAGAGTTTTACAAAGCCTTTGGTAAATTTAAAGTCGAGAATATTTTCTGAGAGCATATTTCTCAACAAACCTTATTTTTAGGGCTTGATTCCTCACACTTGACCGACGATTCTCCATCTATTTATACGACTCTTGTGTCTGTTGGAAACGCAGTTGAGCTGAAGTGTGACATTCCACAAAGTAAGAAGGTTGTCTGGAAAAGAAGTGGCAGGTTGATTACATCATCAGACGAAATGAAGGTTTCATCACTTTCTGTGTTTTCATAAATTTCTGCTACTTATTGAAGAGAACTCGATTTTCCTGCCAGGGCAACTCGAGTCAATTTCAGTAAAAAAATAAGTTTATGGAACTAAATATGTTGTAATTATTACTTTGTTAACCCTTTTTAGTCAAACAGTTTTTTTTAAGTTATTGCTTAAGTAAATGAACTTTAAAGCAGCATTTTCC
Organism: Hirudo medicinalis; assembly: GCA_011800805.1. Lineage (NCBI taxonomy): Eukaryota > Metazoa > Annelida > Clitellata > Hirudinida > Hirudinidae > Hirudo > Hirudo medicinalis. Next base: position 348,507 of record MPNW01000102.1, read on the forward strand.
TATGAAAAACTCATTCAAATTGTTGACTGTGTTTGAAATTAATTAATTTAATAAAAAAAATTACAACCTTTATAACCTAAGAAATTTTAATACCGAATTCATATGACTATGGAATTACAATTACTGACGTCGCAAGATTTCCCCAGATTTTTGAAGACAACTCCTTATACATAGGAGTGCTGAATCTGCACCACATTGGAAATTACAGCTGCCATGATGTACAAAATGATGCTAGTCACCAGACACACGTCATCATCGTTCAAAGTGGGTTCAGCGTTCAAATAATGTTCATTACTTGAAGGTGCTGCCTGCAATCTGAATTTGTTATGTAATTTTAAATCGTTTGTAAAATCTGTTTTTAATCAGATTTAAACAATTTTCCATATCACTTAGGTCACATAACTACATTAGTTTTGCTCTTCAGTGCCCCCAATAGTGAAGGTGTACCCCGCTTCTCAAAGTCAGCTAGCAGGATCGACTGTTGCAGTTAAATGCCACGTGAGCGGAGTTCCTCAGCCCGAAATCATCTGGAAAAAAGATGGAGTTGCTTTGTCATCTGAGCAATTGAACACCCAAACAAGATTCCTGCAACTATGTTCGACTTTCACTTAAATTTTCCTAATTCCAAAAAACTTTGGGCCATTAATAATAATAAGCTAGCTTTTTAACAGACAGCAACACAAGCTTGAAAATAAAATCCACTGACAGCATTAAGGATTCTGGAATTTATTCTTGTGAAGCCACAAACTCAGCAGGTTCAGCTAGTCAGTCAGCTTCTGTGACTTTTACAACACCAAAGGCCAATTACAATCCAAGTTTGCAGATAATAATTTTCTTTGAATTAAAACATTGTTAAAGTATTTGATGAAATTCATTCAGGTTTCTTAAAAAAGTATAGCTACTTAATTAATGCTAATTAATAAGCAAATCATTATTCCAGGTGATACAAGACAAATGGAAAGATTTGCAGTTTTCCATGACTCGGGTTACACCGTGTATGAGTTAATCAATTGCCATGTGGAACATCACGTCTTTGCCGAGTTTAAACTCGCGTCCTTGAAGTACAAGTTGCCAGGCATGGCTCAAGAAACTTTGTGTTCAATTGGAAAGAGCTGCTCTTGGGGTGAATCGCTCATCGTGGCAGGTTCCTTGTTGTACGTGACACAGCCTGAGTACAAGAGGATCTTGGTAGTTGAGGTCACGGACAGGCTCAACCCCATAGAGGTTGAATTTGTATGAATATATATGAATACTATTGCTATTATTAGTGTGAATATATATGAATACTATTGCTATTATTATTATGTCCCTCGCCAAAAACAAAACCAGTTCAAATGTTCGAAGAAAAACAAAAATCGAGATCTGAACTAGATATATATAATTTTATCGTAAATTACTTTAATATATATGATTTAGCGTAAGTCAACGTAAAAACTCGTCCACGAGTAACTTAAATGAAGGCCATGTTGCCACCTCAGACTGAATTGATGTTGTGTTACTATTAATTTCACCAGCACAATGTCTGCTTACATGCACTTATGCATTGAAGGTAATTCAGCTGAAAGCGCATCCGAAGAAAATTAAGTACTTGGAGCATTTGGATCAATTGTGGCTGACGACTTGTTCTTCATTTGTCGATGACTGTCCAGACTCGAACATCAAAGTCATCTATGAAGCTGCCAAAAATGTTCAGCATCAGGCCACCTATGCGAACCAAGATGTCATCAATCGAAATGTCAGTTGAGTCTTAACTCTTAATACAATATTAATAAGATAAAAATGATAATAATATAAAAAAATAATAATGTATAAAGATATTCGAGGAACGCTTCAACCTGTCCAATATTTTTCCATGTTATAACAGTTAATATTATTGTCAAGCTGGGATTTTTTATATATCATCTCACGAGTTGACTTATTATAAAACCTTATAAGTTCTAATTTTTAAGGTTATTAGATTAACTTCTAATTTTACGAAACCATTGAATGGTTTTTCTTTTTTTTTTGCTTCTCCGTTGCCAAAAATGATTTTGTTTCTCTTTCAGTGCATGTATTAAGCAACTTGTAGAAAGTCTATCTACTCGTTTGATCCTTAGTTTGATGGTTTCAATATCAGTCTAATCAATTCCTCCCCAATTTGACATTTGCTCAAGTGTTTCAACTTCAGTAACAAAACATATTTTCTCCTTTCTTTCCGTGAAGTTTTGATTGCACAGACTTCCCTTAAGATCATTAGCTGCATCTCCAAAAACCATCTGTTCATCAGAGAAAAAAAAAAACGAATGGATAAGTAACAATTGTTCGAATGATTACAAATGTCAACAGATTGAGAACATTTTCCTGCCTGCCCCAACCAATCTGAAGGACCACTTCAATCGAGGATATGTGACCACCAAAGTGAAGAGCGGTTCCTTGGGAATCATTGATTTGTTTTCAACGAAGTTTGTCGGGGAAGTCGACCTGAGTGAATACCAGTGTTCGGCAAAGGATGTCGCTTACGTGCCCATCGGTTGGCCGACATGTCTTTAAGCGATAAATAAAAAAGACTAATCAGCATTAATTTACATTAATAATATTACATTATTATTGAGAACAATATTACATTATTATTGTTATTAATAGCAATGATTGCAAAATCTTCGTGGCGCAGGTGGATACTTGTTTATCAGTTGTCAACCATTCTCTGGTACCTCCGAAGCTAACTTCCATCTCATTTTGGACTATGTGACTCACAGCGTTCTCAAGAAATCAGATGTCGGAGGAGGCAATATTTTCGTGTCGCCAGATTCGAGATTTGTCGTGATCTTGGAGAGAAATGGCAGCATCATATCCGTTTACAAGCTCACTGCTGATGGCAAGTCCATTCTTCCTCATTTAAGAGGTTATTGAGTGTTAATTTTTTATTTATTTATTGCAGGGCGTTTGAATCATTTATTCGACGAATACACCCAAATGCATCTCAACCATTTGGGTTTCTTCGCTTCTGAAAATGGGGTGGGATACAATGCATTTGCAGTGAGCTCCACTCAGAACACAGTTCTCCATATTGAACTTCTGAGCGGGAAAGTGACCATGATAGAAGGTGAGCAGATGCAAGGGTGTTACTGTAATGAATTGCGTGTTGAACATTTTCATTACAGGTGCAGAGGGAGCCTTCAGTTCAACTGATGTAATGTGGAGTCAAACTCACCGAAAAATTGTCTCCGGGGGAGAATTTTTCGAGCATTTGATGACGTCATCGAGAACCTCCATCATTGGCCTCGATGGACAGAGGAAGCGCATCCAGTGTCATTGGCAAAATGTCAACAACACTTCGACCTTCGTTGCTCTGCCCCTTGAGTACCAGTGAAGGTCACTCAGTGTGGAGGTTCAACTTCCCACATTTCAAGACCTTTCTTATTTTCTTATTCATCCGAATCTTTGCTTAGGAGAAGCAAGGGTAAGTTTGCAATATAGGAGATAATTAGCTAGATCACCGAATCAGAAGTCATAGCAGAATGAAATGCAAGAATTTATTTCATGTCAAGAGCTACAAAATCAAAAATGTAGATAAAGGTCTGTGTTGTTCGTGTGAATTTTTCCGCTTACCTGCAATTTTATTACTCTATTGTCGTGGCCTGATTTTTTTGATCTTGCTTTCTTCGTCTATTTTTTAAACTGTTTCGTTTGCAAGGATGTTTCCTTACACTTTTCGTGTATTTGAATATTGCGAAATCACGTTTGAACAGGTTGATGGTAGGAATCACTTAAAGATCGAAGAGCTTGCTAATTTGTGATTTACCAAATGTTTGTTTCCTCAAAATAAATTCATTGATTGCTTCGAGATGTCTGCAGTAAACTTGTGGTCAGGTTTGTTCCTCTGACCGCCACAACGCAGGTTTATTGAACTTTCATTCATTCAGACGAGAATTTTTGTTACTATGGAAACGTAATGATGCTGTTAATCAGGCGCTTATGGGAAAATTTAAACAATTTTGAATAAATGCCTGTCATTTCCATGATCTGAACCAAATTCTGGTCCCTACGTGTGCTGTGTAGCACTTTTTTCTTCTTCCTTTTTTAGAACCTTTTATTGAAACACAACAAACGCATGAATAAATAAGGATTCAAAAAGGAAAGGATCGTCCTAAGGGAAAACTAACGCTACTGGACGTCCTATTACCAGGTGTGGGAATTTTAGCGTTTCAATCAAATACAAAATAAAGTCAATAGCTAAACTGCAAACGAATAATGAAATTTCATAGTCAGTGAATTACGAGTTTATAAAAAAATGTTTTACATGTTTTATGAAGCAACATATGATCTAGTTTAAATATAAAAGTGGCCAAATGGAAATTATTTATTTAATGAATATTATGTATGTTATATATGTATGCTCAAATTTACAAAAGCGTGATCGGTATGAGGGTTTCAGGGCAAGCAAAGAGCAACACGTAGGAATTTTGTCTGGAGATTAAGTAAAGGAAGTAAGCAAGTTGAATAGTTGGAAGCCCAGCTTAAATTACAATGGCTTCAATATGGATATAAATTTATTTATATTTAAATTTAAATATGGATATACAAATGAGTAGAACAATGTCATTATGTTTTTGTATTTGTATAACGACGTACGATACTGGATACCAACACTCTTAGAAATTTTAGCTACCAGGTACCGAATCTGTTGTTTAAATGAAAGATGTTGGTCTATAATGACTCCAAGAAACCTACACGAGATCTAACATAGTTTCCGATATAAATGTAACATTCATCCACTATAAGTTTTTTCATTGCCTTATGAAATAACATATAAAATGTTTTTTTTGGTGTTGAAAGACAAGAGATTTGCCCTGATCCATTCTGACAACTTTTCAAGCTCAGCGTTCATGGTAGAGTAGAGTTCTGTAATATTACTCCAGAGAGAAAAACACTGGTGTCACCTGCAAACAAGCTTGAAATGCTGGTGCTGCCAGTAAATCCTGAGCGATTGGAGCAAGATTTGTATAAAGTTTTGTTCTTTCATTCCAAAATTCTAATTATTATCGCTAGGATTTGTTTGAAAATTCCATTTGAATTTCTGCCACATACACATGTATCTGTCAATTTCTGTAGTTACGTTTTGACATTCGACCATATCTATACTTATCTTTCCTATATTTTGTTTCAACTTTGACTTTGGCAATCTATTTAAAAACTAGATTTTGTATATTAAATATTTATCATTCTCGTTCAAAAGATGCTCGAAACTTGCCTCATAAATTTGGTTTAACCACATACCCCTATAGAACCCCAGGCCTACTTGAGCTGAAATAATCTTTTGTGATGACTAACAAGATGAACTTTTAAGTTCATGGGATTTTTACCCTTCAGGGCCATTTGCCGTTGAAGACATTTCGCCAAACATTTCTATAAGTGTCATCCAAATATTGGAAATATTGCCAGACACCGCTTTCTTTTTTTACGACCAGCTAATGATCTCAAAAAAACGAACTAATGTTAATAATTCACTTGCAAAAATGTTCAGTTACTGCCGAATTTGACTTTCTGTTTTACATTAGATTTCTAAAATGCTGTTGAAAGTTATGGAAGTAAGCGAAGACAATAGTTAATAGTTTAATACACAACAAATATAACTGTCAACTTTAAGCAATTAAGGAACCTAACTACAGTCTTTCTACAAGAAAGTTTCTATCGGTATATAGAAGTTGTTTTACGTTAATAAAGACTTTAAGTATATCTGGGACCAAAAATATATAAAAAAATTCCAACATTTATTACTAATCAGCCAAACCTATATGCATTTAAACGTTTATATAAACAATTCATAATTGATTCACTAATATTTCAATAATGTGTTACAATTTAGTTGCATCTACTTAAATTCATGTTTCATGTTGGTCGTTAGTTGGTTAGCGGGAATTCTCCCTTAGGGCGTTCTTGTAATCACTTTAGTCAAGCAGTTGTAAGACTTTAGTCAAGCAGTTGTAAGACTTTAGTCAAGCAGTTGTAAGACTTTATTCAAGCAGTTGTAAGACTTTGTGAGAGTACCAAAAAAACGTAAGTGAAGCAAGTTAGCAGATAGACTGGCAGCGGGGCAACAAAGAGAATGCAAAATAACTTAAAAGAAAACCCTCGGCTGAGATGTGTCTGTAATAATGGGTTTAGGTGCGAATCGAATTAACTATCACCATAGTTATGCAGAACCATCCACAATATGATGATGATGATAATAATAATAATAATAATAATAATAATAATAATAATAATAATAATAACAATAATAATAATAAAAAAGCCAAGATTAAATAACTTTAACCCTCATTATTTTCACATTCTCCCCAGAAAACAAAGTATAAATATAAGGCCGGTCTCGAACGTTGCATATAAGTCCAAACCATCACAGTTGTGCGAGGGACTTTATTAAACAAAGCGAACACACGAACGTTGCATATCGCCTATTCAAGTAGCACTCATATGGCGAATTACCAAACTTGTCTTGATTCTTATAGAAATATTGGAAGCGACGAACAAGTATTTGAGGAATTGTTTGACAAATTCGAGCCAAACGACCTCAAAGAAGCTGAAAATTGCATCGCGGTCGGTCCGGGGCCAGGAATTAATGAACTGAATTTCTTGAGGAAGTTCACTCCCCATCTGAAGTTTCTAACCTGTGTTGAGATGGATGACAGTTGCGTTGCAGCTCTCAACGAAAACTTAAAAAGACAACTTGCGAAAAACGTCAAAGCTAAAGTGGTTCAAATTCCGGTTCAAGACTGGGAAGGACCTGAAGAAAGAGTGGATGTTGTGCTAATGTTTCACTGCTTGTACTTCGATGACAAGGAGAGAATCGAAGTCCTCAGGAAATGCATGCGTGATTGGCTGAAACCAGGCGGTCGATTGTATGTCATGATGTTGAAGGATGTAAATGAAGGTGAGTTAAGTTTTAAGTAAAAAATTGTATATGATTACTGGGTTTTATAGTTTGCATTAGACAGGGGTGCTTGCACTTGAATACATATTTCAATACATTCGTACTAACACTTGTACCTTCGGTACTATACTTGAAAAGTTAATTATTTTTAGCACATGCATCTTATGTTTTGATTATTTTTCATTAACTGTACAAAGGAGAGAATCACGTAATGAACGAGGTCTACAGAAGACAGGGAGTGAAGACGTTGGCCGAAGCATTCCACGTGAAGAAAAACGTCGAGGGTCTCGGTTTCCAGGTGGACGAGGAGCATTCTTACCATAGCATCAAACCACTCGACCAGGTGGACTCAGGATTCATCGCTTTTCTCAAATTCTACTCAGAACCAACTCTTGGCGAGGACCAAATTAAAGAGACCTTGGAGAAACTGCAAGAGGAATCACATCAAGGTCGTAACAGTGGGACCCTATTCTCAGTCAAGAATAAATAATTGATTTTTTAAGATTATCTAGTCAATTATAAGTCTAAAAAATAATCCATTTGACATTAAGTTAACATTCTTTGAGACTATTAACCCCCTGGAAAGCTTTGTTTTTGTTGTTTTTGTCTAAAATCCGAAGGTCTAGGTTGAATACATGAATCACAGTAGGCTCCTATTGCGGGAGCATCGTCCTAATCATCCAGTTATATAACGGACGTTAATGAACAGACAACATCACAGTATGATTAGAAATGATGACCCGTATCAAAAAGCAGATAAAATTATTGAATAAAATTTAAGCAAGAAAGAAAGTGGAATTAAACTGACAAGCTTAATTGTGAGTGAACATTTCTCAAATAAGTACTCAAGTACAACAACCAAATCACGACTTACACCACACTCTCGCTATGTCAACAATCGTCTGCCTCCTTTGCGCGCTCACTCAAGACCAATATCACTCGCTCTCTCCAACTCTAACTCTCACTCCACTCCGACTCAACTCTCTAACTCTGATGCCTCACTTTATTAATTTATTTTATTTATTAAAGCGACGCCATATATATACACCCAGGCAACCACGCGCATTAACATGCAAAACTCACAAACCACAACCAATCATACCATCGCGCGGCCTCGAGCAGACGATTTAAGCACATCACACAGCCCCATCACGCACACACATCCATTCGCGAATATAAGCAAAATTTACCAATGTCATGTCACTGACAGTCTTCATAAGTATTTGTGTAAATTGTGAATTTCTTAGGCAATTTAAACACTTCAGCAAATATTAGCGGCAGATAATAATAATAATTATCTCCAAAATTAAAATTATTAAAAGAATCATGTATTAATTACAGATTATATTTACATAATTATAATTATTAAGTATAATAATAATTATTAATAATAATAACATATCATATATTAATGTCCAATCAACAAATCCTTTCAAAGGACTTTAATTTCTGGAAAATTATTAAAATTATTCTGAGGGAATAAAATGAATGGATGGATGGATTAATTCTTTGTAATTTCAAGTATAAAAATTGCAACACCATTACCTTTAAAAACTTTTGATGACACATTAAAAATGTACAAAGCAAGAAATATCACAAACATTTCAATTTGGGAAAGCAGCAGGCAAGCCATTCCTTGATTCTGACTGAATTTGACTGATTTAGAAATTGAATGCCTATTAAATAACAGGAAAAAACAGAAGGAAATGTTTTAATTGATTAAAAATAAATAATCCATTAATTCACGATCAATCTGCCATCGCATGACGAAATAAAAAAGCATGCACAGAGCAAAAGCGAAACGACTGAGACAAGAGGCCGAACTGTATCGACAGTAGAGTGAAACGAATCGTTTTTTGGGGCATGTCGTGGAGTTGGTCCTGCTGACGTAGTAGTTTTCATGGTTCGGACACAAAGGATGCATTTGCAGATCTAATGTCTCTTGGAGTTTCCTGCAGATTAATTCTATTTCATGATGCAACCCTACATTTAATACCTTAATGTTAAATATTCGTTTTTAATCAAAATCATTAAATAAAATAATAATTCACATACAAATTAATTAGTACGTTAGTAATAATTACAATGGTTATAATATTCAGAAAATGTTCATTCAAGAGAATGTCATTAAGCACTTCTTTGAGTATACAAAGAACACTTTAAAGCTAACAACCTCATCAAGTGCAAAGAACTCACGCAATTTGTCGAGCACAGGTCATCGAATGCTTGTCGTCCGAGTAGTCGACGACGGCCAGAAGAAAGAGATTGGTGTCGTAGACCGAGGCAAGGAAGAACATCCCTCGGTGGCACGGTTCTTCGGCTGTCGACCCGTCGGACGACCTTCCGAAGGTGCCCCCCATCTTCTCCAAGTTGATGCTTTTGATGTGCGGTTCCATTTTAACTGCCATACATGCTCTTGGAAACTCATCCTAAAAATGTTTTGTGAATACAGATTTAATTCATTAAAAATGTTTTATGAATAAAGAATTAATTGAAATAATTTTCGTCCAGAAATCACCAACCAGATTTTTTGATGATGAACAGTTTTTCTTCAACTCAGTGCTTTTCATTGGGACCAATATCTTGTGCTTTGCAAGGCTTTTGTAGATGAAAGGGAACTGCTTGTGGAGTTCTTTAGATCTTGATCTATCAAGACCATCACTCAAGCTCATCACTATCTCTCCCTGATCAGAGACCAAGTAGCACCTAATGAATTATTATCAACACCATTTATGTTAATTAAACCTGCAGTGAATGTATTTAATAACTACTTGGCAGTGCAAGATGAGCTTTGATTTTGAGGTGGACAGCAGATATTTGTGTTGATAATGTGCAAGATTTTCTGAAGAAGTTCGTCCTTGAGAATATCAGCAGCCAGTACAACTGAGGATAAGAATTTAGATGACATTCATTCTTTGGCAATCAAAGCCATGATTACGATGATGATAATTAACACCTTTATGTGATGAGTCAACCACTCTTGAAATGGTGACGATGTTGGATGCTCCTGAGAATGATGCCTTATTGCTGGTGATGACAGTCCTCCCTGGGTTCAACATGGCCTGCACAAACCACTGATACCTGAGTATCAAGCATGAGTAAGCATGTCAAAAATGAATGCACAACAAGCTTATATGGAAATATTTGCAAACAAGCCGAGTCGATATCAGTGCCTTTTGATTAGGTATAAATGGTTCATTGTCCCAATAATAACTTAACAATTTATACAAAATTCCTATTAAGATAAAGAGTTTAATTAATAACTCATAAAACGATACTTAATTACATTGCTGTCATTATCACAAAGGTTTAACAACCTCAAGGGATGACGAATCATTCCCTCGGGCACGTGAAGTCCAGGAAAATGTCTTATGATTCCATTGATTGTTGCAACATAGAGGGACTTGGTGCTACTGGCAACCATTCGAATTTCCTTCCAACTTTCTTCTAAGGGCAATGACATTATAATATCCTGTCTGCAAATAAATAATTACTAACCAATAGAAGAATAACTTCTGTAATTATAACATACTTAGATTTAAAATATTTATTTATGTTTTATGGGGAGACATTTTATAAGCACAAGCAAATAATTGCTTAATAAATACCTCTGACGCTATGCAAGTGGCACATTATAAATTCATTATTATTATTATTATTATTATTATTAACAATTCAACAGAAGTAACACGTAACCTTGCCCTCTCAGTGATTAAGCATTTATCATCACTGATGTCATCCAAGACATCAGTATCCTTGTCATCCTCATAATCATCATCATTATTGTTTCCATCTTCATCCTCCTCATCTTCATTGACCTCCTCCAAGTGGTCTTCCTGATTGTTGCTGACATTGATGTACCTTTGAATTTCAAGCAACTTTTCCTCGGACAACAGGTGAAGAAATGATGATTGACAGAAAGCAGGAGGAGTGAGGATGATGGCAGAGTGTTGGAAGGACACTGGAATGCCTGTAAGCAACCCAAGTTCGTAAAACCACGAAACACGTTTCACTCGAGATCGACCAACCAGGATAAATGACGTGGTTTTCGGTGATGTTGAGATCTGCTGACAAATGGATGAACGACGAACCAAAGAGAGTGTGCACGTAATTTTGCATTTCCGGTTTCAGTCCCTGAGGTTTAACATTCTTTTTCATCTTCAAAAAGTAGGCATGATTCTGATCATTTTGAACGACTGCTTTTATTCCAAATCCAAAGTTTGTTCCTGTGGCACGAATTTCAGTGGATTACAATGCAATGAAAAAATGTCACCAAATATAACCGAGAACTTAAGATTGATAATAATAATAATAAAAATAAAATTAAGAACCAGGGATATTGGCAAACAAATGTCGGACGGATTGAACCGGCTTCCACAGGGCTCGTCCCTCCTCCACCTCAAAGCCTTCACTGGCATTGGTCCTTACAACAACTTCTGTATTTATCCTCTGCATCATTTTCCTCACAACCTCTGGAAATTCTTTGGAATGACTGGAATCTTCCATTTCAAGATCAATCATTGGAACATCATTCCACTCTTTTGAACCCTTTAAATATTAATAGTAAATCTAAAATTGATCCATTATTTCAAATTAAATCAGCAAACATAATTTAATGTTCTTGCCAAATTCCGTCTTTTTTATTCAAGCGATTAATGAATTTATTCAAATAAAAACAATTGGCACATTTAATCGACACGAATAATTAATAAAGAGGCGGAGTTGAAATTCAATTTACAAAAACATTTTGAAACCTCGTAGGTCTTTTTGATGAGCGGATGTACGATGGCCGATCCATCGACCAGATTCATCATGTACATGTATTCATGATGCTCCTCCAAAAGATTCTCCAACGTGGAAAACAGCACATCCATTCCCACCACACCTAGGATGCTGAAAAAAGTCTCTCTGACTTTTCATGACTTTAATTAAATGTGTTACAATAATTCCTCATTTTACAAAAAGTTGAATTTATAACATTCAGTCATTGATTATAATAAAAACTTATATCTAAGAACTAATCGCATTTAATAAAAATAAGTTTATCAAGAGTATAATCTAACTTAATGGACATTAACTTGCATAACATTATGGATTGCAAATGATATCTTCTACAAATTAACTATCTTAGTTGATCCATCGATTAAATCTAACAATCACCTGTTGGATCCTCTGGTCACGACCGGGGCAGAAAACGTGAGGACGAGACGACCGTCGAACTTGCTTTCGTAAGGGCCGGTCGCTATCGGCTCGTAGCCGTACTCTCTGTTCCTGATGTAGTCGAAGAACGGAGACATCTGCCCGAAGAGATCCTCGTCGCCGTACGTTCGGGAAAATGCCCCGTTGTTCTGACAGGCCAACTTGCCGCAGAACGAAACGTCGGCCTTCCTTGCATGCGAAGTCAGAAACGTGAAAATGTTTGCCTGTTAATGATTGAGTTGGATTAAATTTATTAGAAAATTCATTTAACGTAACTCATCACAAAAGCAAAAATATTTAATGTTAAAAAGAAGTCCTCGCTTTTGCTCCGGGTAAGTTTCTCTGCAGTTTCTGAATATTTTCGAGAAGTTTGTTCGTGTCGTGCTGGCAAATTTCGCCTTGCTGATATTTTCTAAAATTGCCTTCCGTGTACTGATAATAACCTGCAAACATTGAAAAATTAATCGGCTCCAAAGAAATATGGTAATCCTTGGCCACCATAGGTTACCTGGGGAACATCTCAGGTGTTCGTCCTGTTCTCCGTCCGTCACAAAGAGAATGACACTCCTACATTCCAGGAACTTTGGATGAGAAGATTGTTGCTGTTTTAGCAAACTGAATGCCTTAAAGAAGGCACCACTGCAAGGCAGAAACACTTGATTATATTTACTAAATAAAACAAAAATATTCGTTGCCTGTGGTCGGATCCTCCCAACGGTTCGACGTTCCTGACGACCTCTGAGAACATTCGGACGTTGCCCGAAGTGGCTCTGACGAGTCTGACGAAGAAATACTTAAATCACTAAATTAATTTATCCCGAGCCTAAATAACGACTTGCCTTTCTTTGACACAACCCAGAACAGTGGCAGAAGCATTGTGGACATTACCAGAGGAGTTCCAAGTGAGAGATGAAGATGAAATGACAGCAATCCTTTGATGCTGAGCCAAACTTTCAAGTAACAAAAGGGCAGCATCCCTGGTTCTTTTAAATCTGAAACATTTAAGAAGTTCTAAATAAAATAAAACAATTGCTAAATAAAAGTGAACTCCACTAATCGAGACTAGTGACTAAAGCAAACCTGTTTGAGTTGTGAGCATAACTGGAATCGATTATGAGGATGACATTTGAAGGAGCTTCTTTAACTCCAAGATACCATGGCTGAATTCTTGGCTCAAATTGCTTAAAACTATGATTTGGCTGCACAAAAAGTTCTCCCTCTCTTGAAGCAAAAAATGTTCTCCTAGAAGATGAATGCATTTATTATTAAATGAACTCAAATTAACGTGAAGATATAATGTGGTTACTCTGCATAGGAATCAGATTGTATCAAGGATTCATCTCTAAACCATGAAAACTTGTCCTTATCATCCATCCTCAAAAATCCAACTTTGGTTTTTCTTGATTTTATAAAAAAAAAATTAAAAAAAGTGATTAACATTCTCAAAATAAAAAAAAAACAAAAGCAGATCAAACCTCAATTTAGGGGAATGAATTTTTTCCTCATCAAAAATTTGAGTTTTGACTAATTTATCTTTGGAGTCACCCACTACTTCATTATTTGCAAATCTCTCATGAAAGTCACCAACTTTTTTGGCCATTTCTCTAATGGTAGTCTTCCTATTTGTGAAAAAGTTACCTATAAAATTAATGTAAATCAAGTGAGAATATTATTCCTGAGATAATAACTATTATTGATGTAAATACAAACTGAGCTTAATCTTGATTTCATCCATAAGCAAGGAATCTTTAACTTTAATCATAGAATGTGATGTTATGGCCTCTTCAAAGTGGGGAAATTTTACTGAATTTTGAGCAAATTCAGTAATAAATGATGAAACAGATTTCCCCAAATCATTTATTTCTTCAATTGGTATGATGTGTCCTTGACAACACTCGACATCCAACAGAAATACAAAAAATAAAACTTTTGTCCAACTAAAGTTTTTTATAGATTGACTCTTTTTATTCCTTTTGAGGTCCCAAAACCCAAAATCATTCAAGTTGCTTGAAATGAAGACAAGAAACACCACAAAGTAAAGCCTTACAGAAAATTCAAATTCATTCCCTTCATTACTTCGTGGTTTTGGTATGTTAGGCACTGAGAAGCAATTATTGTCTTGCCCAACAAGGAATCTTCTACTGAGGCAAAAATCTTTGCCACTTCCATAAAGCTGTTTTATTTGGTTTCCCTTTAGTATGGCAAATTTGCAGAATTCATATAATAAGTCGCAAAAAGATTCGCATACAGTCAGTAGCTCCTTTTTATAAAACTCATTTTGATTAGGTGCACAAATATAGCACATTAAGTAATTCGTATATTTTTGACAATCTTGAGTTGCGCCAATTAGGGGTTTGACTCTAGAAAAGGACACATCAATTTCATGTTGAAGACAGCAACTGTTCTTTTGAAACCATGTACAATTTGTGAGAGTCGGTCGTGGCTGAGGTGCACGGTTGTTAAAAAATGAGCAGAAACGAAGTTCACTGGAATTTTCGTACTTCTGACTACCATCTTGACCCACACATTTTACAGGGAAATGCAGAAAAATAAATATCAAAATAATGATCATCTTAATATTTTATTATGAGCAAGATTAACCAATATTGCGGACAGCAATCGATATAACACAAAACAATATGATAAACAATAATAAACAATATGATAAAAAAGGTGTTTGAACTAATTTAGTTCGGCAACATTTTAAAAGTTATTGAAGGTTATAATTTATATAACCAAGATTCAATTTAAATTATAATTGGATTTTAAAAACTTCGAAAATAGTGCCTGCTTTCGTTAGTTAAAAAACTGTGTTGGAGCTATTAAAAAATAATTAATGAATTGTTTAGTAACGTCCGTTGCATTGCTAGATGATTAGGACGGTGAATCCGGTTGCGGGATTCATTACGAGCAAGATTAACCGATAATGCGTACAGCAATCGATATAATGTAAAACAATATGATAAACAATAATAAACAATATGATAAAAAAGGTGTTTGAACTAATTTAGTTCGGCAACATTTTAAGAGTTATTTGAGCTATTAAATTCTTGCTATTCATTTATGTTCTTTGCTAAGCGTACTTCATTGTTAAGCTTTGTATTCATTTCATTTTGTAACTATTTCTTGTTCATTGTTTGTTGTTTATGTGCAGCCAAAATAAACGTTAAATAAAGTGAAATTATTTGTCGCTGTTCCACCATCAAAATATTTCAATTTTAAATATTAACGGTTTCATATTAATGAGTGATAACTTCCTGACCTGCTCGTCTTGTTATGATAGAGGATGTTAATTTAATAACCAATGAAACCAGTAATCAATTAAAATTTATATTCATGTTTAGAATTTAATGATATGGATGATTTGTTCTAGGAATTTCCAGTCTTGATGGTTCTTGATTCAAAAACATTTTCAGTGTTTAATTCTTTCACGTGATAGTGTAAGCTGCTAAATAACTTCTTACAAGCATCTGCATTGTAAATTTTGTCAGTAAACCAATGGTCCGTCCATCTGTAAGAGATGAAGTTAAAAATTTCAAAAACTAGTGAATCAGACTCATATGACACATGGACATAGTGATACTACTGAAACCCTCAAAGATTAAGGCTCACAGTACAATTCTGAGGCACAACATGTTGTGACGTTCATCGACAGAGAAGCACGTTGGATTGAATGTGCTCCGGTCTCCCCATCACGACAAATGCAGTTGCCGAGATTTTTCTAATCAGCAGGTTTGGGGTGCCATTATGTTTGACAGCTGATCAATTTGAAAGCAGTCTTTTTAATGCCCCATCCAATTCCATTGGTTTTCATCGACTGCGCAAAGCTGCTTAATATCCTCAGTCCAATGGGATGATCGAGCGATTTCGTCGCACACTCAAGACATCCCTCATGTCCAGCAGTGAAGAATGGCTCATTGCCTTTCCCGTGATTTGTTTGGCATTGCGGTCCCTACCGACTGAACATGGTTATTCACCATTCACAGCTCGGATATCTTTATGCCACATATCTTCTTCCACAAAGCCAATCCGACAACTAAGGAGCAGATTGAGGCAATCCAGCAACTCAGCAGACACATGCGTCAGTTAGACTTCACTACTGTTTCAATCCAAAGCCATACCATCCGCCCCCATTTTAACCGTTTGCAACCTGGACAACACGTTTGGCTATGAACAGACAGAGTCCGGAAACCTTTGGAAACTCTCTAAGAAGGACCCGATAAAATTTTAGAATTCAAGGACAACATTATCAAAATTGAGTTGCCCGATGCTCTTTCCTCTGTATTCGCAAGAAAGCATCAAACTAGCAAGATTGCCAATGGAGCTTACAACACCCACATCCAGCAAAGGCACCCTCGCGCCTGCTATCAACGAAGCTGAACTTCTTCGCACCGGGCACGTAACAGTGGCGCACCCAGAAATTTGTTTCGGGGGGGAGATGTTGATTTTTGGATACTATTTTTTTAGGTTTTTATCTTTTCATGGATTTTAAGGTTATGCTATATGCCAATTCTTTAAATTTAAATGAACCAATTTTCATACTTTTTCTACTAAACAGGCCACAAACTAATTTAAAATTTATTTCAAAATTATAAGCAGTTTCAAATATGTCAATACAACACTTTTTGGTTTCCAGCGATTTTATCTAGAATGGATTCCACTGTTGGCATCAATGTATGTTTCTATACAAATATAGAAGAGTTAAACCTTTTAATCTGTTCTCAGATGTACAACTTCTCAAATAGGTTTTCACTCTCTGCTGTAGACACGGGAAGTATGGCTAATATATTTGACATCGTGTCATCTTTACAATGTTGTAAAGAACTTATGACATGTTTTGGCAGTTCATCCTTTTCAAGTCTTAGCAAGTCCTCCGTACCAAAGTCTAAGCCCAACAATGAGATCAGTAAGAGATGCACTTAAATCATTATGGTGGAACAAAACCAAAGAATTAAAGTTTTCCAGAACTTGATCTGTAAGCTGACTAAGGATCAGATGGTAATAAACTTTGTAATTCTACCAGAATAAATTTTTGATTTGAAGATCTTTCCCGTAAACATTTTAGAAAAGAATCTATGAATGGATTATTTATTATGGATTATTTTAATGGACAAGTTTCTACTTATTATCTGTCCATTAAAATATTCATCGTTAATATCTGTTTAATGTGAACCTAACAATATTTTAAAAATTAATTATTTGTTCAATATTATATCTGAAATTTTGTTGTCCATTTATTGATTTTATACTGAATTAGGATAACATTAATTATACAATTTTTAAACAAATTTACCTTCTTCCTTCAAAACTTGTTCACGTTCTTATTGAATTTTGTGTTTTATAAAATATCTGGTCCATTTTATGAGTCTCCCCTATATATCTGACGGATTCTTTTCGGAAGAATATGTTTGAGTGAGGTCTTTGAAGTTCAGAGACAATCATTCACTAACAATTATAAACATAAAATAAGTTTTAAAACAGACGACTTTTTAAAAATGAATTATTTTTTAGGCTGATGAAGATTGATAATCCTGCACCGAGGTTTTTAAATCACCGAAAGTCATTAAACTTCATGAGGCCTTTGAAAGTAAAATAGCATTTCATCATTACGTTAATTTATCATTATTAATTGATCGCTTAAAATCTATTATTTTAACAAATATTGCTAGTCTCGTTCAAGGACAATCTTCCTTCTTGACGTTCTAAATATTTTTTAGTTTATTTAGATTTGGATTAAAAATATTTATTGGCACAATTCAGGTCACACAATTCTGAATAGTCACAAAAGGTATGATATTTCTTAACGCAATACGCTGCGGAAGACAGGTTCTTAGAGAGAAAATTTAAAAAAACTGTGCGAAGTAAAAATATTTTAACAAAAAAATTCCATAAATTATGAAATTATGAATAAATGAACGAACGTTGCATGCAACTCAGGCGTTAATAATTACTCAGATAATTTATTTAATTATATAGTTTGGTTGCTCTAAAAACCTTGTCACGACAAATAAACTTCCACTCATGCGAATGGAAATGCAATCGGATGATGGATTTTAGTTTTGCCTGTTCATATTTTTGTGTCCACCGGAATTTTTCGCGCTGATATCCATAAATCTGCCAAGATACCTCGAAAGGTCTCTGCGTGTTTTCGGTCACGCAACAATCGTAACGCAGTAGCTGAATCTGATTGAATGTGAAGTAATTGTATTTTGTGTTCACGGCAGAATTAATGTCTGAGGATTGCAAAAGATTATGAGACTCTACATCAGCTCCATTTAAAAAACAACTACATTAGAACAGCTTTCGCTTATGCATTTTTTATTCTATCTTCTATGTGAATAGAATTTAAACTTTTATTCAGTCATCTTTTTGCAATAATTACAGATTGGTCGAAACGATTACACATTAACATACGTGCTCATAAAATGTTGCTGATAAATTTTTCAAAGATTGGAATGGGTTTTTGTTAATTTTTCCTTAATTGATTTGGACCGTATTTGACATTTTAAAATTTGTAAACTCCAACTCACCAAAGGATCTGTTTTTAATGTTTACGTTGTTATTTTCTTTCCTTTAGGAGACATTTTTCAAAGGTGAGAGAAACAAGTGAAATAATTCCAGACAAATGTTTAGCATGGCATTCATCGGCGTTACATCACTTCTGCTTTTTACTTCTTGTCTTGTCTTGTCTTGTCTTCCTTCCTTCAAGGTTGAGTAATGACGGATCGAATAATTGTGCACTGAGGATCTTCCCATGGAAATTGTTTTCCAAAAGAAAGAATGGGTGACACTTAAAGACATCACTCCAGAAAATGAGAAGCTGCTCCTTAAGGTCTCACCCGAACTCTTTTGTCTTCTTGCTGCTCACGCCTTGGGTCCTCCCATTAATTCTGCAACCTCCTTTGTCAATCAGTCAATCTTAGCATCAAACCAGAAGATGGACTACAATAAGCAGCTCTCGCTAATTTCCATTTTGAAGGAATAAATGAATAACAGTGTAAGTGATCAAATGTGTGCAATCAAATTCCTGCTAGAAATTGCTATAAAGTAACTTTTCCTTATCAGAAATACTTAAGTCTCCGAAATAAATATTTTATTTGTTTTCTGCTCGAATGAAGGTTGGAAAGAAATGTAAAGAAATCAGAGAGTGGAGGGCTTAGATGCACAGTGCATGCAATGTTTGTTCTCAAGACGGCTCTCGAGGCTGAGGCTAATGATGCTGAGACCTTAAGCAGAAAACATCATTTCTCGATTAATTTTATGACAAAGTGATACTTTTCAAAGGCTGCCATACAAGAGGTAAAGTTTCATTTTCTCAGAAAATTCAACGACATGATTGTCGAGAAAGGTTTTAATTTTAAATGTTAACATTCCTGAAACTGTTGATTTTCATGATTTTATAGCAGGATGACAGAAAGAAAACGTTTGGCAGAGTCGGAAATTCGGCGGAAAAGAGATGAAGAAGTGTGGGTTAGCGAAAAGACCCTCCTCATTCAACCTTCATTGAGGAAGAACAGTGGAGCATCTGACGTCATCCAAATTGAAGAGGAAGATGGCAGAAAATGGCTTTCTTGTTCCAGGACTGGTAACGTGGCACGCCACAGCGCTCCCTCCATAGAAGTCCAAAACTTCCCAGAAGGTCAAAATTCTACAAAACGGGACGAGAATTCAAACCCAGTCTCACCTGCTGCTTCTCCATCTCCAGGGCTTGCAACTTCGGTGTCGGGTCAGTTGCTGACCCCCAACTCACCTGGTTCGGATAGAGAACGAAGCTCCAGCATGCAACACAGCGTTGCACTCTCGTCTTCTTCGTCCCAGTCGAAGATCAAACAACCCGTTATCGCGGGACTTGAAAGAACTCCAAGCATTCCCGCTGTTCTCATTTCAAGAGTTAGAGACAGGATCCAAGATAAAGTGAGTCACATTGCGTGATTGTTCTTCAATAATTGAAAATCGAGTCTATAATGACTACAATTTGAACTTCCTTCGGAGAATGAAATTGTTTGGTCTCTCAATCCTCTTCTAAATGAAGTTGATTTGCTAAGTGATAAGTGATATAATTTGATAAGTGATCTTCTTAGGTGATTCACACGTCAAAATGGCAAGCTGTAGCTGCCGTCGTGCAGGAGAGACGTCAAAGAGCAGCCAACGATTACATCTTTAAGAATTCCTCATCGAGAAATAGTTGGCAACAGGTTCAGCAGAAACTTCACCTTCTTCATCAGCATAAGCACCAAAACATTCAAAATTCAGCTCACGATTCTATAGAACTGGAAAGCATGAAGGATCAAAAGATGCTAACCAGAGTGAAATCTGATCCTTCTCAGCAGGAAATATCGGCTGTGTCCGCTCTAAGAAAGCGGAGGGATGGAAGCGTGGTCAGCACTACCGGATTTTTGGACGAAGGACCTTCATCGACTGCTCGATCATCCATCACGTCTGATCAGTTTCCAACGAAGAACAAGATGAGCAAATCGACCAGCATCAGCGGCTCGAAATCAATCCTTGTAGAACCCCACAAAACGTCGGAGAAGCAGGGAGTTGTGTGTTCGGGAGCAGATTTTGAAGACATTTTATCCAATTACAACTCGCACATCAAACCCCTTCTGACCAATCATCGCAAAACAAATTCACAGAGGTTTGAAGCCTTTTCTCAGTTCGAAGACACCATCAAGAATCCTGAGAACGGATCTCCAAAGAATTTAGAGTTTGATCCTCAAGTGATGGGGGATGCTATTGAAGTTTATTTGGAACATAAAGTATGCAAAGGAAGGAGGAAGCGCTCGTCTCAACAGAGAGTTTCTCTCCACCAGGATAGCAGACGCCACAGCTTCGATGAGGAAAATGACGAAGACGATGGCGACGAAGAGTCCTTGAATGAAAAAGAATCCAAGAATTGCGTTCACATCTTTAGCCTGTTTTGTTCTTTCTCAACCGAGAAATCCAAGAGAGGCACACGATGATGTTGCTTCCTGTTAAACTTGAAAGTGCCTTCATGCATCAACTTCAACCGAATCGATTCCAAGCTCGGATCGAAAAGAAGAATTTCCAGCCATGTTTTATTGGCTCCGTGATTAATGAGCACCAACACTGCATGGAATCTCAAAACGGAGGATTGACATCATCGAACACTCATTTTCAAAAATGGGAAAGGTCTGCATTTCGTTGGAGATTTAAGGATTCTAACATTATAAAATTTCATTATTTTAATAATTAGACATATTTCTATTTTTAAATATTTATAGAAAGTACAATTTAATTGGACATGTTTGTGATGATTTCAACTTAATACCGAAGACTCAAGTTTACACTTGAAATTAATTTCTGGAGAATTCGACATTTTAATGCAAAACATTTGCGTGAAATTAAAATCATTTAAAGATGAAATTCATTTCATTTTGTAACACTGTCTTACCAAAAATTGAAAATTCTAAGTTTTTAAATGGGAAAATTAAAAAATGAATGAAAATTTGATTTCGTTCCTAAGAAATGTTTTCCCACGGAATATTTTCCGAGTCAAAATTGATTCTGCAGCTTCTGAGGATGAGCAAATGGAAAGGATTTCAAAAGGAGTTCGTAAGGAATTCGTAACACGGTGTCCTCCGAGAAATGTTGGATGGCATTTTTATGGCTGTTGTCGGTGGATTCCCATGTGCACCAGTGATCATGTGATCAAGGAGTCCCACCTCTCATGGGATACATTAAAAACGTCAAAAATGTCAATAGAAGCAGCGATTTGTGAGGCATGAAATGTTTCGAATATTTATAATTACAATATTATTAAATTTATTTCGAATTTTTACAATTATAATATTTATTAAATTCATGTAATGATTTTAATATTAATGATTGTAATATTTATTAAATTTTTATTACTGCAGTTATTGCATCATTTGACATTTCATTTGTAAATGTTTTTATCTGCATTCAAAGCATTCAAATGACAAACGTGACCTGCATGACGCGAGAATAATAACAATAACGCCGATTACTAATGCTTCGCTATTTGGCTTCATTTGTTGTCCAGGAAGCTTTTGCCGGTTATTTTTAATGAACCTATGATTACGTTTTGAGAACAAAGATTCAAATTTGAATATTTCCGAAGTGCATCAGCATTTAAAATGGATGAAATGATGAAATTTAAATATTTAAACGCTCGAATCAGTTATCAAATTAAGAATATTGCCAATATAATTCGACATTTTTCAAACATCACGTGCAAATGTTTCAAACATCACATTCAAATGTTTCAAACATCACGCACATATGCACATTAGGGTCATGGCTTTGTGTAAAATAGTTAATTTCATGTATCATAAATCGATGAACTTTTTCCCAAAATGAAGAAAAGATTTCATTCTGTTTAGTTTAAAATAACGTCACCCCAGCACCATGTTTCTAAAACCCTCTAATAAGTGATACAGGTACAAGTGCTTCAAACATACAAATGCTACAAACATACAAATGTTTCAAACATCACATACAAAGGTTTCAAACACGCAGATGTTTCAGATGTCGCTTAGAGGAGTTAATTATCCTTGTGCTTTGAAACCAAGCCACTTGAAGACTTACATTTAGAAATTAGGGGCCATCCATAAATGACGTCACGCATTTAGGGGGTTCAAACATTTGTGATGAATGATTGCGATGATATGTGATGATATGTGATGATATGCGATGATATGTGATGATATGTGATGATATGCGATGATATGTGATGATATGCGATGATATGTGATGATATGTGATGATATGTGATGATGATGATGATATGATGATGATGACGATGACGATGATGACGACGTCGACGACGACGAGATGACGATGACGACGATGACGACGATGACGATGACGATGATGATGATAAGTT
>MPNW01000102.1:372521-388471 GCA_011800805.1 Hirudo medicinalis
TTATATAATTTAATTAATATAATTTAATTTATATAATTTAATTAATATAATTTAATTTATATTATTTAATTATATAATTTAATTTATATTATTTAATTATATAATTTAATTAATATAATTTAATTTATATAATTTAATTTATATAATTTAATTAATATAATTTAATTTATGTTATTTAATTACATAATTTAATTAATATAATTTAATTTATATAATTTAATTAATATAATTTAATTTATATAATTTACATGAGTGTAATGGTTCTAAAATTATTATACGCAACATTTTTATCTAATTTGAATTAATAAACAATATTGTTGTATCAGATTTGTAGTGATGATTTATTGGTGATGATGGTGATGATAATGTTCATGTTGTAATGACATTTGTGATGATGATGATGATGATGATGATGATGATGACGAGTCTATGATGACGATGCTGGTGGTCACAAGACAAAGAAGCAATAGAATCTTTCCAAGGAAGCAAACATCTTCCAGTTGTTGTTTTTGCGAACGCTGGCAGTTGTTGCACATTGAAGACATCAACGATGTAATTCGTGGAAACTGTTAACAATGATGCTAACGGGTGATTAAGTGTGAATATCTGGACATTTCTGTTTCTCGAATATTCGTTTGCTTTCTCAGACACTGCAGGAAGTAACTTGTCATCACTTATTGCTTTCAACTTTCGTTTGCCAAAGGAAATGAAAATTCGATTTCCTGGCGACGAAAGATTTAATGTTTTCAATTTTGTCAACGTTTCAATGTATATAATTATAACATTATAATTAGGCACTTTAATAGGCTAGATTACATTATTACGATATTATTTATAATTTAATGTGTTAATATTTATCTAGCAAATGTCGGAAATGGATGTCATCAGTCGCCTCTTATTTCCACTTTTCCCAGTAAAATGGGGCATCAGAAATTTTTGCAAAGTAAATTAATTATTCATATACATATTTTTAAAATGTTGTTTTAATAAGTTGACAGTATTAATATTAAGATTGGTAATTATAAACATCATCATCATGCCAAAGTTCATTTGTTCTTGAAAACAGATTGACATTTTCAAATTTCAATTTCGAATGTTGTTTGTTTGCAAATTATTTCTACCATAAAATAAAGTGATTTAACAAACATTTGTGTAAGCATTTACGTTGAATAAAAGCTTCTAAACATTTAAATTCATTTTTATTTTCCAAAACAAAAAACTCCAGACAATCAGTGAATTTAACAGAAACACTCGATGTTGGCAGCTGTCGTGTTGTGGAAGTCATTGATAAGAAATCATGCGAAATGCCGTCAATATTCAATATTATATTTTAAATTTATTTTTAATATTTGCAAACAAACGGATGCTAGATTGAATTTAATCAATTAATAATCATTTTCAAATACATTTTCTACAATAAAATTTTTAAAGATCATCAAATCAAAGACGATTGCATTAAAAATGAATGCTTATTTTAAACAAAAGATATTCGTAAAAATATTTATAGCATTCAGCTTGTTTCATAATTACAAGCTGCTGTTTACAAATATTGCCATGGCAACGAATGCATCTCCAAAGACTTTTCCATAAGAATGGTGGTCGGTTAACTGTGAAGACCTCACACGTTGAAGTGTTGCAGAAATTGGCTCCTTTCATGTTGTCTTCCGAGCAACAAAAAACAGCAACAAGTGTTTAATGAGTTCCATGAGTTCAAGCGGAACAACTTTTCAACAACCACACGATCAAGTTGTTATTAAGTTGTTATCAAGTTGTTATTAAACACATTCACTCACATGCAACCAAGATAAAGTGAGTTAAATAATCAAATGAGTAATAATATTTGAAATAATTGAGCAATCATCATCGTCATCATCATCATCAACATCATCGTCATCGTCATCATCATCATGCAGAGCCTCCTTTAAGGATTCCCCAAAATCGGACTTGCTGGAGAAAACATCGCAATGACAGCTGAGACATTCGATGTTCTTACAATTATTATTTCATATTTTTATTATTTCCATCCTTTTTATTCTTGGCAGCTGTTACGTCGGAGGAAATCAAATATGCGATCCCTCGAAGGTCATGAAATTAAGAAAAACAATATTCAAAACTTCAAAGAAGATTTGATGAAAATGATTAATTAATTTATTTTTCAAATAATGTGAAATAATATTTTCAACCAAACATGCACGATTAAATCTAATAAACCATTTTCTATCAACAATTTTTCTATTAACTTTTCAAATGCATGAAAGTCACTAGAATCCGAGGCCGAATGATTTTTCATATTTGGACAATTCAGTAAATCGAATAATTCATAAAATTCATGGCAAAAGTTCCTTCAGAATTTTGCAAACAATCAAATGCTCCTGGATTTTCTCAACTGAGTAAAGTTGTGTTTCGAGTCCTCCAATTAAGCGCCTCATTATTCAGAAAGCCTTCATCGGTACAAGTTCAACCACTCAAATTGGCCACACCAACTTAGGCCACTTCATTTAATTGAAATTATTTGCTTAATAATTGTTTATTTATTCATTATCGTTATCTTCCGAACAATGAAATCAGGACAAGCATTACTCGAGTGATTTATCAGCCTCCCTGATGTGATGAATTGTTTGAGTTCGACGTCGTCAGCTCCGAGGGAAGGCATTTCTCAGCTTCCGAGTGCTGAAGCAACCGAACAAGTTCGCTCTTCGGATTCCTTATTCATGACGTATGACCGTCGTTGGTGATGATGACGATGATGATTATAATGATAAATTCTATCTCCAAGTCCAAGCACTTGCTATTTTTATCCACGTTCTTCGCGACGCGAGCGATTAGCAGGATTGGATTTTGTCACGTGTTGACATGTAATTTCTTATCAAATTACCTTCAAATGTTTTGAAGAAAAATCAATTATTTTTTATAATTTTAAAGGAACTTCTTGTGTTTTAGAAGAAGAATTGCAAAAGAGCAAAAATAATGAGGAATTAAAATGAAAGGAATGCAGAAATAAATGACAGAAGGACCAAAGTTGAAGCGTTTATTCTCCTTGGAATGCAATCTTGGAGCGGACTGTTGCTCCTGACTGGAATGTTTTGATAAGTTCCACGGGTGGGTTTCTTATTAACTTTCGATGCTCATTTCATGAATCCCTCGGATGAGAGGCGTTTATGAAGGGAGGACATTTTTAAGCATTAAAAAGCCATAATAAATTTTTCCCATTTTCCTTTTTTTGATATTTAATTTTATTTAATTTTTAAATTGTTTTAAAATACTGAAAGTACAAAATAATAAAACAAATTAATTTGAACCGCAAAAACAACGAATGAAAATCTCGGATTTTTTTTTCTTAGTGGAGGTTGTTGATGGCGGTGATGATGATAATGATGATGATGATGATGATGATGATGATGATGATGATGATGATGATGATGATGATGATGATAATAATAATAATAATAAATATAANGATGATGATGATGATGATGATGATGATGATGATGATGATGATGATGATGATGATGATGATAATAATAATAATAATAAATATAAATAATAATAATTTAGGTTTCTCTATTATCGCTCGCGTAAACAGACCTCGCAGCTGTTCCTTAAATACGATATAAAATCCGTTTCAAAAGCAAATTTTGAGCTTAAAACTAAATTGTTTTTTGTTCCGAGGACATTTCCATAAATTTTGAAATCGAAACTAATGTTTATTATGCCGGAGCCGAGAAACAAGAAAGATGTCGCAAATGAAAGAAATTCAGTGGATCGGCCTTCGTTTACGAGAGTTTTGTTTGAGAGAAAATGAGGAGGAGTGCCTTAAGAAATAACAGAAAAACACATCAAGGAATCGGAAGAAATGATGAAATAGTTGAATGAAGTAAAAACTGATGCGTTGGTTGAAGTACAGGCACAAATTGAAGATCTCTGCCAAAGACGGACGAATTAAAGAAGAATTCCATCCAAAAAAACTAGAAGAAAATAAACAGGCAACTAAGGAATGGTTCAACTTATTCAAACGTAATAACATTGGTTTCAGATGTTGGAGCTAAAAAAAGGTTCTAAAAGCAGTCGTTGAGACAAGTACAAAGATTGAAGTGAATAATGAAAATGTAAAAGACAGAACTTCATTGTTATCTTCAACTTGCCAGAAGAAAGTAACAATTGAAAAGTTAGAGAGAAAGAATTCATTTTAAAGCTTCTGAAGGAAATCAAAAAAGAAAATGGATAAAGAGGTTGTGGACGTGTTCGAAATGGGGAAAGAACCAAGACCAGTTTTGGTTAAATTTGAAAGTCAGACTTCAAACAATCTTATTCTGGAAAATGCTTTTAAACTGAAAAACAGTGAAGTATTCAAAAAGGTTATTTTCAGTCAAGATTTATCAAAGCAGGACAGAGAAGAATGTAACAAATTGTGGCTTCAAAAACGAAAGGAGTTCAATTCAAAGGGTGGGCAACACGAATGAGGGACAACCAGGGTCCTTCCACGCCGTTGTTCACAGGAGGAACGAAGCCCAATGACTGCTTCTTATCCACTACGAATCTTGTGAAGAACATAGTGAAATGATTCTGGACTCGATTGAACGATATTGAGAGCGACAGAATATTTAAGTTATTGAAATGTCATAGTTGAGTAATTTTAACTACATAGTCCCGTGGTGATCCTGAGCCATTTCGATGTTCGTGTATTTGAACTTTTTGATTTTGATTGTTTTGGTCTAGAAAAATAAGAAATAACAACAACAACAATAATAATATTACCTATTCGTGCAGCGTCGGTAGAACCCACTCATTGCGACTCGAGTGCAAATGGTGTGCAGGTTAGCTCAATGGGTTGCTTTCCTGCATGCGGCGGTAACGGCAACAGTCGCAACGTGTCGTGTTCGCAACCCAGCCTGCAACGAGAGCACCCTAGGGTAGGGGCGCTGTATAAATGGTAGAGCGATTAAAAAGTCCTATTCGGATACATGAGGCACTCAGGAGAACGACTAAATACTAAACGAACACGATTGCAAGTGCCGATGCTGATGTCTCCTGGTCGGTGGTTGCTCCTTCAGAAAGATGTCGTTTCTCGGCGCTCGTCGTCGTGCATTTTCACTTCATCCTTCGGCTCTTCAGGTGGTCACCAAACAGAAACATTCGCAAATTATTTTATTTGAAGAAAACAAACTTTTGCTAATTCAAGACTCACCAATAAAAAGCAGCATTGGACCGAGGATCAGTGCTTGGATGGACCGCCGATGGCACTTGTGTAGTGCTCAGAATTCACATTTTATAAGCGGAAAAGCTGAGAAGCAAAAAAAAAAAAAACAAAAAAAATATTAACGACTGTTATTATTATTATTATTAATTAAAATTAATTATTAATAATTTATTAATTAGTAATTATTATAAATATTAGTAACAGTTATCAGAAAGTACTAAGTCCACCTGTGATTCTAGTGATCCTGGAGGTGTTCTGGAGAACGGGGATCACAAATCTCATCATTAAATATCTCATCTGCAAAGTCCTTTTGACCTCTCAAACATCCTTTCTACGAAGGTTATTTCTACTAAGAGGCATTTTTGAAACATTAAGTACAATGTTATTTCTTAATGAATGAACTTCTTCAGTCCTCATGTAAAACACTGACTTGTCACAAAAGTGTAACAAAGTCCAAGAACCTAAATATGTTCTTGTGAAAATATGTAAGTTAAGTAAATGTCAGAAATGATTTTTAAGTTCCACGTGACAGTTGACAGTTGATGTGGATGGTGCTCAATATTTTGCTTACGAAGACATTTTATTGATATTCTATCAAATAGTCTCACTTAACATTTTAGAATGTAAAGGTAGGAATAATTAAATGAAAAATAATTTTAACTTAAATCATCATCATCATCATCATCATCATCATCCTCACCACCAATACCGATACCACTACCATCACCACTACCACCACCATCATCATCATCGTCATCATCATCATCATCATCGTCGTCGTCGTCGTCATCATCATCATCATCATCATCATCATCATCATCGTCACCATCATCATCATCATCACCATCATCATCATCAATATTATCACCACCACCGCCATCATTATGCTCTTAGTGAAAAGACATCGTGCTTCATTTAATAAAAGAAAGTGTTCGCAATCCAACCTGCACCGCTAGGGAGCGCCCTCGGTTAGGGATTCTATATAAATGGCAGATGATGATGGTGATGATGATGATGATGATGATGATGATGATGATGATGATGATGATGATGATGATGATGATGATGATGATGATGGTGATGATGATGATGATGATGAAAAATATTTTTCTTAATTTCTTCATTTTTAAAGGATAAAATCCAACTGGTGAAGACATTGGAACGCAAAATGCTATGAAAATGATGCGCAAAGTTCAGCTCGACAGTCCATGTGACTTCATCATCATCATCATCGTCATCGTCATCGTCATCGACATCGTCATCGTCATCGTCATAGGCATCGTCGTCGTCATCATAATCATCATCATCACCATGCGATTAATCAAGCTTGTTGCCAGACTCAATCCCAGTCCAATAAATGTCTTTCTGATAGCCATATAAACCTACCCTCTCCTTCTTTTCTCTCCCATCTTTTATCATCGTAGTATCATCTTAATCGATTGAAGGATGAATGAGTGAATGAATGCATGCGAATGAAGAAATGAATGAGTGAATGAATGCATGCGAATGAAGAAATGAATGAGTGAATGAATGAATGCGAATGAAGGGGTGAATGAATGAATGAACGAAAACACGAAAGGAAAGAAACAGCCGGAGGAAAGAAAAGAAAATTGTTGAAATGGAAGAAAATGAAGAAGTTGAGCAAGTCGTGAATGTTTTGAATAACATTGAATGAATTAATCAAATATTATTTATATTGCTTTAGTACAATTTATAAATATATTACGTTCTTAATATCCACTGCATCCTTAAAACCACAATTACAAATTTAATCATTTTAGCGAATAAAGCCCAAGAGTGATTGCTATATTTTGTAAATGAAACTAATATTTAATTTATTTTAACAATAAATTATAATAATGATGATTATTCGGTTGTTAATGTTGAAAGTGGTTCATTCGCCAAACAATTGCTGTCCACAGAAGACTGATGTCGTGTCATTCATTTTTAAAACACTTCAACATTCGATCATTCTCAGCTCCACTCAAATCTTTCCACCTAAAATTTTCCAACAATTTTGGAAGAAACGTGATTAGACAATGTTGATTACACGAGGTCAATTTAACAAATATTGCTAATTGCACGAGGTCATTATGAGACCCAAGCATGAACCTTCAGTTCCTTTAGTTTTGTAATTTTCTCTCCGTGGAACTTATTACTCTTTATTGGGACATTAAGGGGAGTCTGTGGTTTGACTTGACTTGGTGTCACATCAACTCTTGAGGATAGCGTCATTGCATACTATCATCATCACATACTGTCATCACCATGTTCTATCAGCATCATGTACTGTCAGCATCATGTACATGTACTGACGTCATCACTATCATAATTATGTACCATCATCATGTACCAGCATCAGCATGTGCTATCATCATCAAGTACTGTCAGCACCATATGCCAGGTTCAATGCTGTTCTCATGTTCTCAATCTTGGAATGAGTTCTGTAGTAGAAAGGAAGCAGAATGAGCAGAGTCGGTGTTGGTCCTGATTGATTGATTGATTAATTGATCAACAGGGACGAACAGGGTTGAACGGGGCTGTAACCATTTAATCCTGCTCATCAACTTCCCCTGAGAACATCGGGATACCTTCAGCCTTGGAACTTTTCAAGAAACATTCTCCTGATGACCTAATTTGACATAAAAGAAGTTCAAATATAGATATTTCTTAATATTGAAAACAAATATCAATAATTAATTAAATTGAAAAACTTAAAAATGAGTTCAATTTCTGATTTGAAAAAAAAGAAAAAGAAAGTGTTTTTGAAACAACATCAAAAACAATCAAAATAAGAAGAAGTACGTTCTTTTGGTGACACCTCATCGCTAATTTTTTAAATTGCTCAAATTTTAGTATGTTAGTAATTTATAAATATGCTCCCGAAGTTATTTATTTAATTTAGTTAGGATCGAGGAGAATGAGTTTGGCTAGATTATTTTGGGTGCGCTGAAGGGAGCCGATAAGGGAGGCAGAAGTATCGTAGAGGAGGGAGTTGCAGTAGTCAAGACGAGAGAGAGGACCAGACTGCGTGCAAGAGCAGTTGTGTCGATGTAGAGGAACATACGGATAGCCCAGATGAGATGGTTACAGGATTTTATTACAGAGGTGGCGTGCTGTTTAAAGATGAGGTGGGAGTCAAAGGTGACGCCGAGGAGTTTTAGGGTAGAAGAAGAAGGAAGAATAGTACCAGCGATGTTTATTGAAGATGGGGGAGATAGATTCTTGAGGTGTATGGGTGTGCCGATAAACATGATTTCGGATTTCTGCGGGTTGAGTTGAAGAAAATTGACGAGATGCCAGTCGTTAATGGCATCTGTGCACTTGCGCAGATTGTCAAGTTGTTCGGGGACACTGTGGTTGGAGAGGACGGAGTAAAGGCTCGTGTCGTCCGCTTATTGGTGAAAAGACACGTCGAAGTTCTTAATTATGTCGGACAGGGGTGAGGTATAGGTCGTGAAGAGTAGGGGTACTAGGTCAGAGCCCTGGGGAACCCCGGCATGAAGTGCAGCAGAAGGGAAGTGTGATGGCCAAGCTAAACGTACTGAGATCTGTTGGTTAGGTGGGAGTAACGCAAGAGAGGGCAAGGCTGTCAATGCCAAAATCAGAGTGGAGTCTTTCCAACAGTGTTTGGTGGTTAACAGTGTCGAAGGCCGACCATAGCGGCGCAGTTACAATTTCCACATATGTTGGAAAGATTAATGAAGATGTGAAAGAGAGAGAGCGGTTTCTGTGGAGAAACCAGGTCTATTGGATATAGATTGCAGATTGCAAGGGAGAGAAATTAGGGGAGTTAGTAATATGAGGACGAATCCTGGAAAGAATAAGTCTCTCTAGCCTTTTTCGACTTGGTAGAAAGGTTGGAGATAGGTCTGTAAATGGTAGGGGAGCTAGGGTCGAGGCTTGGAATTTTTAGGAGGGACTTGAGCGCTCTTGAAGATGGAGGGGAAAATACCATTGGTGAAAGAAAGGTTAGCGAGTTTGGAAAGGATGGGAAATAGGATGGGGGAATACTTTTTAATAGGGAAGTGGGGAGAGGACCAAGAGGAGATGTTTTGTTGGGCAATGCACGAATGGCCTTCAGGACTTCTATCGGCGAGACGAGGGGAGTGTTGAGAGGGACGTGCCTGAGAACTGCCTGGGTGTAAAGGATGAGATGAACGATGAAGCGTGGGTGTTAGCGATTTTTGATGAATGTTGGTGATTTTCGAGATGAAAAAAGTATTGAACGAAGTGACGAGAGACTGGCACTCAGCATCAGAGTAATGCTGTTGCCGGCGACTAAGCAAGATTCTGTGAAGTGAGCGCCACATGGAACGTGGATTGGCATTGGAAAGCTGGTTGTTGGGGTGCTGGCCTACACGGACAGATCGCTTCTTAACAGGGGCGTGTTTGTCGAGGAGGATCTCTAGCTTTCTATTAAATGGTCAAATAAATAACAAAGTTATTTACAATTAAATTATAACTTTTAATGAGATCCAATGTTTGATAAATTATGCACTTTCTATCGATAGTTATTGACTGAGTGCATTTAATACAATGTTGATTGTAATATAATAAATATTATTTTATAATACAATAAATATATTTTATAATTTTCACTCATTACAAGCAAATATATGAAGAAATGTTGTTTGGATTTTAAAAGTTGATAACCAAAGTCAGGACACCGTTCATTCTTTTGAATGTTCGGTTTGCAATTAAACTCAATTTGGTGCTTTTAAAGACAATTTGAAATTTATCGTCGAACAAAGTATCCATGACGACCAACTTCCATTCTTTATTGACTCTAATGGAGCTGTCGTCGCTGGAAAATATTTGCAGCAAACAAATATCACAAAATAATTGCGATTAGCAATGGTTTAACAATACTTAACAATAATAACATAATTAATTAACAATAATGTAACAATTATTAAAATGAATTATCATGGAGGCATGGGAAGGAGAACCGATCACTGAACGAGCAGGATGTCAATTTCTTTGAACAATGAAAGAAGAAACAGGATGAGGTTTTCATCAAAGCGATGGAATCGCAAGAAACTTCACGATTAATCACCAACGTGAAAGTTTGTGCGCAGTTGAGAAGACGTTGCGTAATTCACCCGTGAATCCATTGACCCGTGAATCTATGCACCCTTGCATCCATGCATATATGCATCGCCTAGTCTGTCAAATAATTTCCATTCACTCATCCTTCACAAAATGATTTTGACGAGTGCTAGGATTAATTAATTGGGTTATAATAATAATTTTAAATAAGGTTTTAATGTTTGTTTGGTAAATATTTTAAATATAATAAATAAGGATTTTCTTATTAATGTCACAACAAATTATCATCGCAAATATCCATTTCATTGTAAAATTACGTACTAAATATTAATTACTTGGCGATCGATATAGATGATGATGATGATGATGATGATGATTGTTGTCATTCAAAATGACAATAAGGATGGTGACGATGAGTCATTGTGAACTTGGAGGAATCATCCGTCAGTAAACTTCCATTATGAATTCAAGACTTAATAGTATTTCAATATTTTATTAATAATTTTTAAATACGAAACGTATTTCTTGTATTTTAAACCAAATTTTGAATCCTCCGTGAAATTAAAATGTTGTTATGAATTACTGAGGTTTTGTGACGACTTCATAAAGTGAAATGTTAATCAAAAGACATTTCAAATCACAACATCAACAACTCCGAAATTCTTAAGAGAAAATTACCGAAAAAATTACCGAGAAAATTGTTCAAAATACGACAGCCATGAATAATTCACGTCATTGTTTGTCATCCTCTTCACATCAAAGATTTTCTTCCCTAAAATAATTTTCAGAAGAAAAACTATGAAAAAGATGTATTTATCCATCTTAAAACTGTCAGACGAAGACATAAAACAATATTAAGAAATGTTTCCATCTTATTACTGATCACATCTGATGTGCCCCAAGATTAACTTCGTTATAATATAAATCTGGATAAAAGAAAATATAATACAATTTAAAAAAAAATAATTGTTCGAAATAATAAGTTTGTTAGCTCATTATGAGAACAATGTTTAGGTCGGTTGCACAGCGATGACAACTCCGATTACCCGATGATGGCATCCACTGTCATCCACAATAAATGTGAGTCTTGAAAATATTTTCACGAAACTTTGAAGGAATGTGACGAATGATCGATCATAAGGCTCAACACAGAAAAGGGCTTTATTTAAACATTTTGAGGCACTTCGAAGTTATTAAACAAACACTTCCTATTTAAAAACTCAAGTAATACGTGAATACCAACTGTTCAATCACTTTCTCTGTAATTGGTAACTTGTTATTTCTGCTCATCCTTACTTTTAATAACAACTAAGATGCATCTGAATTTATTTAAATATCACCATAATATATTTTAAGGTCAATAGAATTTTTGAATGATATTATTGGATAAGTAATTTACTTAATTTATTATCAGTGTAACTTTTAAATAATAAGAAATTATTAATTGAATATGTACTAAATATAAATTAATGTCATTAAAATTTTATATAATAAGGAGTATTAATTGAATAAGTAATAAACATAAATTAGATGCAATTTCTGTCTACAAAAGGTCAAAAGCCTCGGGAGGTTTGAAAATGCTTTAACGACCTTCGACAAC
Source organism: Hirudo medicinalis (assembly GCA_011800805.1). NCBI lineage: Eukaryota > Metazoa > Annelida > Clitellata > Hirudinida > Hirudinidae > Hirudo > Hirudo medicinalis. The sequence goes on from MPNW01000102.1 coordinate 384,371, forward strand.
CTGACAAATACACTTAATCTCCTTCGTCATTTTTAACTTGAAGTTATCCTCTAAAATAACAGAAATTAATGTAAAATAGTTTAATGTAAAATAATTTTCGATCGAGAGATTACAAATGCTGCCTTATTCCAGGTAATTAGGTTCAAGTTGATGTTAAACGTCGATAAAATGTAAAACTAGCGCATAATCAGAAGAAATTACTTGAAATATTCCAGTTGGTTTCATTCATTCGTATTCAGAATGGCAAGGACTCGTAAGTTGTGGAGGCCCACGTTGTACATCACTCCCTATCCTCCGACATCCACTGACGTTAAGTTATGCCAAATATTTGACCTCCGCTTTCCTTCCCATTCACAAGGATGGACATTCCAGCACCAATCACACGAAATTTAAAATTGTCTGTTACACATATTTATTATTTACGTTTTGCTTCCATAATTTAACATCGCCTTCAATGACATTTATTAATAATTTATATAATAATTAGTATCGACAACGCATTTTCAACGTAACTTCAACAACTTAATTTCAGTTAATTAAGTTAGAAATTCAATGAAAAGATTTATCTAAGAGAGAGGTAAAACAAGATGGCAGACAAAACAAACAATCCCGAAAACTTATTCTAGAATTCTTTGTCCAAGATTCAGGTTCACGTGGAAAATTTCAAAGGCACTTTCGTAGTTCAGTTGTAATTTTTTTTATGCGAAATTACGAACAAATGGAGGTTTATATTACGTAATTCAAGCAATCTTAAAATTAATTCATTGATAAAATAATTTTTTTAATAATCAAATACTTCAGCAATTACGTCTTCTACGTTCGAGCTTTCACGTTTTTCTGGCTTCTGGTGATTGTTGAGATCTTTATCCTCTTTAACAATTTCACTTATAATATTGCACAAATGCGATTTGTTAGGCCACAAACTGTTGGAAAAAACAGATCAAAGCAAAAATGAATAAGCCGCATTTTAGTGATTTCCACGAGAATAAAGCAATCAATATCGAATATTTCTGAATGAATGTGTGAATAAATGTTTGCCAAAAAATGTTCAAGTGATCTCCGCAAGATGGCTGCCTGTTTACTTCAGATTTCAAAACCAATGATTTTGCTAAAATAGAGCAGGCATTGAAGAATAATGAGAAAATTCAGCATTCCTGAATGATGACGACATTCCAAATCACCTTTGGAAGGAAATTAAAGAAAAAACATTAAAAATTAAAGTAGAATAACACTTTATTAAAAATTAATTCTACTCAAATTAATAATTATAATAATTAAAATATATAATTAATTATATATAATAATATTATTATTGTTATAATCATCATCGACAACATCATCATAGTTATTGTTATTATTATGTTAGCATTAAGCAAATTGTTTAACTTGAATAATTAAAATATTCATTAGATTCATTAGATTGAGAAGTTTTAGAAGTTCTTCCCGCTTATGTTCTCGAAATCTTTTGAACAAGTGCATGTGAGTTTACAATGCAGCAGCGATGTCATTGTTTGACCTCTGTGGTGGTCAAACCCCTCCGACATGCTTGTTGTGCTTATGAAATAATATGAAATGCTTCAGTCGTTCGAAATAAGTTCGGAAACAAAAGCAAAAAAATTAATGGAACCAAATCGATGTTTGATTAAGTAAAACTCGACAAATTATAGTTTAATTCCAGCAAATCTTGCTGCACGCTGCAGGGAAACATTTTGCAGGAGTCCAATTACTTTTGCGATCTTTTATCGATGCTCGCACAACATGCTCGAGAAGTTTCAGGTTAATTTATCGGCAATAAATCTTTATTAACTAACGTGTTCGCGCATTCGTAGATTTGTTCATTTTTGACTTTGAAATCAGGCCAAGAAAAGAAAGAGATTTTTGTTGAAGGCAAGAGAAGGTGATCTGGATTACGTTTCAAAGTATCTTAATCGGAGACCACAAGATGTTGATTTAACAAATTCTGTTAGTTTTAATGTTTAAGTATTTAAGGAGAAGACATATTTAGAACGTTTCATCGTCCACGATTATAATCCTTCGACGAAAACAGGTAGGACTTTCATGCCTGCACTTGTCATCGAGAGGAGGCCACATCGGCCTTGTTTCTTATCTTCTGCACAGAGGTGCAGATGTTAATGCCTTCACGAAGGTATTTTCATTTTGTTTCTTTCGTGTTTCAAGGTTTGCAAGTGCAAAACATTTATTTTCATTCATAAACAGAATGGTAACACTGCTCTTGCATTTGCATCCTTTGAAGGGCATCTGGAGGTCGTAAGTGAGTTGGTAAAGTATGGAGCTAACGTCAACTTTCGACTCAATGTATGTTTGTTGAAGCACCCAGAATTGGAAAGTTTTATTGAGATTACATTCGTTGCATTCAGGAGGAGAGTTTCAGTCCTCTTTATCTGGCTTGCCAGGAAGGACACGCAGAGGTTGTCGAGTTCCTTATTCGAAATGGAGCCGACCCTGATCTTTCCATCAAGGTATTAATAACATACCTTGATTGTAGATTTCAAATATAACGTTGCGCTTAGTCGTAAATAGATTATATTAAGTCCCTTTTTTCTATGTGAAGGGTGGTTATAAACCACGGGATGTTGCTGTGCAAAAGAAACAAGTCCAATGCCTCATTCGTTTGTTGGAACATCAGGGAATCAAAGAGCGCATCGGACCTTTTCCGATCCATGTGGCCATAAAAAATGGAGACCAGGAGGCACTCCAGGTGATGTTAGAAGAAGGTTTCAATGTGGATGAGCAATCGAAAGTGAGGAAAATAAAAAATCACTCGTTCTTCATTTTCATTAACTTTTGCCTTCATGTACAGCTCGGATTCACAGCGTTGCACTATGCAATCTACTTTGATAATATTCCCCTCGTGAAATATTGCTTGGATCAAAATGCAGACGTCAATTGCCAGTCCAGGGTGAGTGCACTGTCTTTGGACAATAACAGAGTTATTATTATGGCATAAATATTTGTAGGCAGGCATAACTGCACTGCACGTGGCGAGCATTCACGGAAGGAAGGATATTTTGCAATTGCTTCTCGACAGAGGATCAAAAATGGACTTGAGTACCAAGGTAAGGAATTGTTTAAACAAAAATTCACTTGTAATAATGGACATCAACAATCTGATAAAGGAGGGGTTAACTGCGTTGCATTGCGCTTCAATACACGGAAGAACAAAAGAGGCGAGTATTTTATTGGATCACGGAGACAACATTGAAGCTGCAACTAAACGAGGAATGACGCCACTCCACTTTGCAGTGCAAGGAAATCATTCCGAGTGCATGAAGATGCTTCTTGATAGGAAAGCTCCAATCGATTACCTCAACGAGGTACAAATAATTCAATGTTAATTACCTTATTTATAACATTGGAGAGGTCGGATTGAATACTATCATCATCATCAACAACAACAACAACAACAACAACAACAACAACAACATCATCATCATCATCATCATCATCATCAACAACAACAACAACAACAACATTAACATTATCATCATCAACAACAACAACAACAACAACATTAACATTATCATCATCATCAACAACAACAACAACAACAACAACAACAACAACAGCATCATCATCAACAACAACATCAACAACAACATCATCATCATCATCAACAACAACAACAACATCAACATCAACGTCATCGTCATCAATTTATATTGTCTTTGGTCATCATCGTCATCATCATCATCATCATCACCACCACTACCATCGTCATCACCATCATCGTCGTCGTCATCATCACACGTCAGTTAACACTACAATCGTCATCAGCGTCATCATCATCATCATCATCATCATCATCATCATCACACGTCAGTTACCACACCTGTTATGGGCCTGTAATGAAACTTTCGAGCTGCTCGTTAGAATTTATTGTCGGAGGTGGCTTCAACAATTTATGACTTTCTTTCACCTTTTGTCCACTCATCCATCCGTCCATCTAACAATCCATCCATTTAAGCATTCAACCATCCATCCATCCATCCATCCATCCCTCCAACTTCGTATCCATCAATGCATTCATTCATATCCATTCATTCATCCATTCATTCATATCCATCCATTCATTCATTCCAT
>MPNW01000102.1:388848-398928 GCA_011800805.1 Hirudo medicinalis
TGATAACGACAATGACAAAATGACAATAACAATAAAGATAATAATTAATAATAATAATAATAATAATAATAATAATAATAATAATAATAATAATTAACACTAATTAGGATGGTTTTGCACCGCTCCACGTAGCTGCCTACTTCAAGAGGATCGCAGCAGCCAAACTTCTTTTGGAGAGATGCTGCAACGTCAACGTGAGGGGAAAAGTGGGTGAAAGCAGTATTTTTTATCATTTCAATCATCTCAATTTTAAGCACATTTGAGATAGGATTGTCGTGATTTCGTGATTAGAACACTTTTGTTTTTAATTAGAATGCTCTCAGTTCATTCGAAGTGGCCAAGAAATTGAACCACAAAGAGATGGTCGATCTGTTGTTGGAATACGGTGCCAAACCACGCTATGACTGCAGCATTAAGGTTCGTACGTCTTGAGTCGTGCTTAACAAATGTTAGATCATCTTATGCAACATACTCCAGTTCAGGATTCTGCCAAGTTACCACTCAACTTCTAATCCAACGCTAAGGAGCTTCACAGAATCTCAAATGCTGAACCAGACGTTTGATTCCTTTAAAAGAAATGCGAATGCCTTAACGCTTCCCACGAAAGTGAATGAATTGTTGAATTGTTGTTATTAGCCAACTGGAATTGCTAGTTCAACACTCACAGGAGTTTAAAACTTAAATACTTAAAAAGGGAAGTAAGAGTGAAAGTGATGTGACATTCCACACCACAGCCATCGACGGACGAGTAGCAACGTCTTCGACTATCAACGGTGTGTTAAAATTTAATCAATTTAATCATTCGCTGAAGACAATTCAATGAAGTTTACAACACGATTCGACAACATTTCGTTCGAGTTTGCTTATATTTTAATTTATTCATAATTATTGATGGCTTGATATTATGGCTTGATATTATGGCTTGATATTATGGCTTGATATTATGGCTTGATTGATATTATGGCTTGATATTATGGCTTGATAAGCCATTCAAATTTGTAAGTTTTGGGAAATTTAGGAAAGTGTTTAATTTTGTGGATTCTCAAGCATTGTACGTCGCTTAAGTATTATTATTATTATATATTGTTTGTTTTGATGACGAATCCTGTTCTTCAGCTCACGCAATAAATCTATATTGTAATAAAATTAAATCAAATCTTATTGAATACAACTCATTCTATTATTAGAATAGACAGTGAATCTAATGAAATATTTTAAAAAATAGATTCAATCCCTCTGGCTTCACTTCAAACATTGGAAGGCGAAGGCGACCTGCACTCGAGTTTTGCAACGGAATCAATGTGTAGGTTTTCAATAATTTCATTAATTCGAATTGTTCCCTCGCACGAAACAACACCTCAGAATGAATACAACACCTCAGAATGATTACAATTCCTCCTCAGACTCGAGTAGTGGCGCCATCTCCTCGAAGCAGAATAACTTTCCATTTCCTCCTCCAAACATCCCTCAAAACGTGGAAATTCGCATCACGCCATCGGAAAGTCAATGAAGGTGCATCCGTTTGTAGTCACATTTCAATTAACTTCCACTGAATGGATTCCCTGCACGTAGAAACACATGAAAATAAGTTGCAAATGTTTCACTCCTTTCAGTTTCAACTTCGATTCGAAGTTCTACTTCTACTATTCCAAGGATTCAAGTGACTCAGGAAGACTTCGACAAAGATTTTATTAATTTATTTAATACAAATTAAATTCTTCGGATATTCAGTAAATAAAATTCCAGGTGTCGTTAGTGCGATTCAGTGTAACGTGTGCTAAATGTCATTCAGGAGACGAATTAAAAAATCACACGCATTTTACTAATCCTTGGAGATTTCCTTTTGAAGTCCCAAATTCATGAAAGCATGCCTTGTCAAAAAATAAATTGTTTCATGTTGGAGAATTAACATCCTTCCAATTTATTTTAACTTTTGCTTTTCTTCTCATGAGGCATCTAGCGAACGATGCGCTGAGTTAAGCTGTTCGAGAAATTGCAATTATGCACTCTAGTGGGTCCTTGCTGACTTGGAGGAGCCTAACATGAATACTGAATGATTACCATTTTAATTCCGCTTAATTTTGCTGACCCGAATAACTGTCCTCTAGTTGCTTTGCAATGGAAAGTGTAAATGTTCTGAATGCCAGGTAACCTTTTGTTTCCGTGTTCTTCCGCACATTCATTTCTTTAAAGTTGAAGTCTCAATTCACTGCTACCTCTCCCTCGCATCATCTCACCACAACTTAGAAGCACCTCATTAAATGCTTCTGCATACCTGTAGTTGATTTGTTGCTGAATTTAAAATACACAAATTAATTTAAACTAAATTTTAAACTCGATACTGCAGAAGAATTACTGCAACTCTGACATAGTTTGTGAAAATATGCGAATTGATGCACACAAATTCATTCATAGCTGTGGCGTGAAGTATCACCTGAACATGATTAATGAAAACATTGAGGTCCGAGTTCCTTGCTTATATCAGTATCAGACATTTCAAATGACGAGTACTTTCGGAAGCTCCTTGGAAGATATTCAGGCCATTCCAGAGGATGGAGAATGTATCCTTTCCACGATATGCCAGAAGACATCAAGTAAGCAAGCGAACATCAAACAAGAGATCAACGACAACAACTTGGGTCTCATTTCCTTGCTTTTCCAGTTTTACCAACAGAAGTTCTACTTTTGGAAGCTGCTCGTGAAAACAACCTTCCTCAGATTTCAGTCCTCGTCAAACAACGAAATGTCGGAGTTAATGTCAGTGACAACGTGAGTACAGAATTTAATTTCAGAATTGATTGAATTCTGAAGAATGTTCAACGGGCGGTTGGCATTTTATTGAAATTAAATTACCTCGAATCAAAAGTTACGTTTGGACGTGGGCACCGGACTAAGGTAAAATAAAAATTTAAAATGGCCAATTTAAAATTGTTGCAAATAGCGTCTCGTAGCGTTCCGTCAAATAATTTACTGAAAAGCTTTTGTTGAAGACCTTGTTGCAACGTAAATACTCGTAATGAGAAACATCAACAAGATTTAAACTCAGATTGCATCGACAACCCAAACAAGACGACATTTTGGTTTCACAGCGCAATAATTCTTTTCAACAGAAGATTTCCAGTTAACCGAAGGTAAAACCAACGTTATAAGACGTGGACTTCACTTCGTGATGTTCACTGCCAAGTCGTGCAAGTTGAAAGTTTAAAAATTCTCCAATTTAAACTCAAAAGTATTTAACTCGTCTTCATCGTCCTCTTCAACTTCTTCATCATTCAAAGAATGTCTGCCAATCCAATGAAGCGGAACTCGATGAACACAAAAGGAGGGAGACATAGAAAGAATGTGAAGATGAATGATCGTCATCATCATCGTGGAGCTGTTGTTACATCACATTCGGTATCCTCCTTGTCCTCGTGCACGTCATGCCACCATCGACGGCCAAATCTAATCATAAACCCTCCAAATCTTCAATTCTGTCGATTCATTAATCGATTCTTTTTCAAATATGTGATTTGGCCTTGAAGAAGTTGCTGAGTGCAGTTGTTTGTTGTGTGTGTGTGTTGTGTGTGACAAGGAAAGGCTGGCACTTCTGTGGCAGAAGCTCTAAACTGAGATTGCCACTGAGGTCGATTAGCCAATTAACACACGATAGAAAATATCACATTATTTTTCAATCTTTCAATCTAACAGACACAATGTTTAAAAAATCCAAATCGTTAAATTTTTTTGGTCCGCACATGGGTCTGGGAAATCCCGTCAGACCAGAAATAAAGAACTTCAACAAGTCGTTCCTATCAATTCATGTCTATCAAACAAAGTGTTAGTGTCTTCTGCATTTCAAGGCGTTCATCTCGAATGTCCGCCATATCTTATACTCCTGCATATATCTTATACGTCTCCTGCATGGTTTTGATTGAGGTCCACATGAGGAACCTCCTCGAGACTCCGAATCTCCTCCAAAATCTCCATGATTCATCGGAACTTGCTCCTCTCCAGTTTAAAATGAGGGCCGTGACGTTTCCTTTCTGCTTTTGAGATTCAGAGACTGGATTGTTTTCCTTCCCCCAATCGAAGGATTCCAGGCAAGTCATATTTTGAAACCTTGGAGAAGTGAATTTTATCCAGGTCGGCAGTGTCTGATCCCAATGCCACATCGCACACGACATATGCTGAATCTTTCCATGCACACAAATCTGTAATTTTAAGTTCCTTCAACAGGGATTCTAGGTTCAATTCTGGCGATGAACCCCATTGCACTCAATTTTCTTGCCAACATCTTCAATAAGGAGTTATGTCTCACATGTCGAGGACCGTCGGTACTGCGACAGCGCTATACAAAGTGCCCCAACGACTCATTAACTCGGCAACCAGCAGCGCAGATGGTATTGGTAAATGGCTTGTATCTTGATTCTCGCAGTCTGTTTTGTAAGACTGCGGCTCTCACCTTGACGCATTTCAGCCATTGATCCGACGCCATTCTGTCAATTCCGTCAGTTAGACTCGCTTGGTCCAATGGCATTGGGAAATGACCTGAGTCCATATCCGTCTACTGCTTTATGCAGTGCCGTTGCCGTTGCTTTGCCCAATGTTTTGGTATCGTTACGAGCTTCTGAGCTTCTTACCAAACCTTTTGACCTCCTCCATCACCGCAGTTCCCCCTCCAAGGACGTCTAGCATAAACTGGTCTTTGTTTTCTTTAGCTTTCTTTAGGACTTGTGACATGCGGCGAGTTCTTACTACTACTACGATACTTGGAATCCATTTCCGAAGTTGAAAGATTCCGANAGGACGTCTAGCATAAACTGGTCTTTGTTTTCTTTAGCTTTCTTTAGGACTTGTGACATGCGGCGAGTTCTTACTACTACTACGATACTTGGAATCCATTTCCGAAGTTGAAAGATTCCGAGGCCCCCTAGTCGGACTGGGGCATGTAGGAATGCATTTGGAGCAGGTATTTGTAGGTTTCAATAATATTTAAAGCTTTGATTTCCCCATCCCTCAAACTGAGGTAAGGCTCCGGGTTAACAATCCATAATCTCCTTGCGATGTTAATTTCAGTGCGCATCCATTCGCACTTGGTTGGGTTTTAAATTATATTATTATTATTGCTGTTACTGTTATTATTATTATGCCGTTATTAAGAAAGTTTAAACCCGATGATGAGATTGTTGCAAACTTTAATGAATAAATAATTAATTTAATTAACAAATGACTGCTTAGTAACAATAATAATCTGTAATAATTGAGCGCACGACAACTTAAGAATTCATCCACAGATGGGGAGAAGTGCCATCGCCTGGGCTTCGATGAAAGGCAACTTGGAAGCCCTTGAGACCCTCATCAACCTCGGAGCAGACATGAACAGGTGCGATAAGGTGACTCCATCTTGTTTGTTCCCACAATAACTGTCAATCTTAGGAACTGATCTTCTGCTGATAATCGTTCAAATCATCTCAATTATGCACCGAATTTTACCCAAATAAATAATATTTGCTGATAGTACGGAATGACCCCCCTCTTGTGGGCTGCATGGTCTGGCCACACGAAGATCATGATCCGCTTGGTCAAGGAAGATCCAGAATGTGCCAGGCAGACCAATAAGGTGCCTTGTGATCAATGTCTTACATTGAATATATTCTTATGTTATGCTATGTCATATTGCACTACATTGCTTTATATTATATATTTATGATTAATTGCAAATAAACTTTGCAATAACCAAAATAAGCTAGAAACATTATCTGCCTGCCAAAATAAAAAAGATAATTGATTTTAAGACATGCTGTAAGTTGTGGATAGATTAAAATAATGTGACGATTAAGATAATATGATAAATTAGTTATAGAAACTCTTGCGAGCCGCTAGGATTTGAAATCCTAACGGAGGCGCACCAAAGCGTAAGCCTTAACCAGCCGACTACCGACGCCCAGGTAAGTGGGAACTCTTCTGCTCTGGTGCACCGAGTGGTAAAGTTCCGAACTGGAACCAGAAACTAGCTAAATATATCTTAACAATGAATTGGCACATAACACAATATGACGATTCAACATTAGCAAGGAATGAGCATCCTCCATTGTGCTGCTTCCAACGACCAAAGTCACGTGATTGAATTCATTGGAGATTGCTTGCTGGGTTTTCAGTTTCAAGGCAAAGACCGGGTAAGTTTCTCATCAACCTCATGTATATTCAAAGATTCAATGTGATACTAATTCATACATTGATTCAATATGATACTAATTTATTCATTGATTCAATGTGATACTAATTTATACATTGATTCAATGTGATACTAATTTATTCATTGATTTTCTAGCGAGGGATGACAGCGTTGCATATTTCCTGCTTGAAAGGACTTGAGGAATCAACTGAGGTTTTGTTGAGGTTTTCGAGTGCAAACAACATAAACAACGTAGACGATGTGAGTCATTTCAACGATGTGATTCATTTTCAAGTTCACTCATTCGGGAACATAAAACTCTTCAGCACGGATGCACAGCTCTCCATTACGCCTCCAAGAATGGACACGTGAGGTGCGTTGAAAAGTTGATGTGCAACGAGGCTGACATGGACATTCAGGACATTGTGAGACAACACAACGCATTGAGAATTGCGATATCCTTTGAATGGATTATTATGCATAATTATGCATTAAATTAATAATAATAAATATCGTGATAAATATCATAATAATTTAAGGCACATCGATATCTTTAGACGGCATTTCACAGGAGAGTTTAATTTCAGTTGGGACAGACTCCCCTCCACTACGCTGCACACAACGACCAAGAAAATGTCGTCAGGATCCTCAAAACCAACTTGACCAACGATGCAATGAACCGAGTTACTCATGTGAAAACTAATTACTTATTTATTTTGTACAATTATTTATTTATTTACAAAATTTCTAATGATTTCTTTTTCATTTAATTCGTCAGAGGCAACAATCGGCCTTGATGCTGGCTGCTGGTCGTGGGAGCACAAGAGTGGTCGAACTTCTGCTGAGGACTCCTCGCGCGGATGTCAACATGCAGGATGAGGTGCTAAGCAGTGATTTCACGGAAAATTAACCAATTGTTTGATTATTTCAACAATTACAGGAGAATGTTTAATTATTTACTTGCGTAATTTCATGGTGTTTTTGAGTTTAGAATGTTGCGTTAAGAAATTTGCTTGTTGGAAAGTGAAACACGTCGATGGTTTGCATGTTAATTTGCATTGAAGCTGCATTGTGACAAATGTAACAACTGCATGTGCTTTTACTTGTGAAAAACCAATACAAGCATGGAAACACGGCCTGCCATCTTTGTTCGAGAAAGATCCCAGGAAATGTGGAGGTCATGAAGCTGTTGTTGCATAGTGGGAGGTGCAATGTCAACCTGAAGAACCAGGTGATGACGGTTGCTGACAATAGAATTATTTGTAACCTGTAATTCATAGCAGTATATATATCAATCAATCATATTCATGATCAGATTCATAATGAGATTGACATTCATATTCATAGGCTCACCAAATTCCTCTGCACGTGGCCATCGAGGATTCGCAAGCAGAAATTGTTGTTCTCCTCGTCAGGGCGGGTTCAGAAGTCAACACGAGAAACAAGGTTGTTGAGTTGTCTACGTTGGTGTTGTTGCATGAAATACTTCAGAAACTTCTTCCAACTTTTAGGCGGGAAGGAGGCCACTGGATTTAGCAGTTCGTTCGGATGATGTTTCCATCGTTGATTTCATCATCCAAGCTGAGAGGATCACACGCCTGTCCAACGATGCCAACTATTTTAAGGTTAACTTTATTAAAGTTAATTTTATTAATTAAGATTACTTTTATTAATTAAAGTTAATTTTATTAATTAAGGTTACTTTTATTAATTAAAGTTAATTTTATTAATTAAGATTACTTTTATTAATTAAAGTTAATTTTATTAATTAGCCAAAAGTCGATTTCAGAATAAACACGGTGCTACCTTGAGACAAATCAGTGAAACGTCAAATTTTTACGAGGAAAGCACTGATCCAACGTGTGAGTTCTGTGATGATGGAACGTTGTCGTGTTGTGACGATGTTGTCATCAGAAGCGTTCGTGGGAAATCATGTTGGAAATTTTTAAAAAATATTTGAATAACATTCCTACAATTCTTTTCAGCCCAAAATGTCCGCAATAGATTGGAAAACGCCTCCAGGAGATTGGAGTTTGATGATGATGATGATGATTACTATTACGAAGGAATGAACTCAGCTGCCTTTGACCTTGGTCAGATGATGAACCCTCTTGAAACGATCGAAGAAGAATCTGAAAGTAGAATTGAAAACATCCACAATTTGAGTGGAAATTCTCTGGACGACTTTAAAGAATCGACGCTGAGTTTGAAGAAATGTGATGAGGATGTCTTCATTAAAAAGATCTTCTGGGGAGTGGCTCATAAAAACATGAAACACGACGATTGGAAGAAACTTGCAAAACACTGGAAGTTTGAAAACCATCACATACAAGCCATCCAACACCAGTACTCGTGTAGGTAGAATAAAATTCAATTGAAATGAATTTCAATGTTTATTTCAACGTTTATTTCAACGTTTATTTCAACGTTTATTTCAACGTTTATTTCAATGTTTATTTCAATGGTCATCGTAAACAACTGAGTCATCAGTTTTTATTTTCCAACAGCTTCTCACAAACATCGCAACCACGGCTACAGACTGCTGATGATTTGGTATCAATGTTTCCAAGAACTTCAACCTCGGGAAAATCCAACGAAGGAACTCTTTGAAGCTTTCAACGCAATCGGAAGGAAACATCTGGCAGGTACGAACATTCAATTTTTGTTCTCATCATGATTTGTTTTAATTTTTCAAAACTAATTTACATTCGCTCATCTACATTTATATTTCATTGAAAATATTTCAGACAAAATCAGGAGGAAGTTAAACAATGATTCAAAGAAAAATTGCATCCTGAGTTGAACGCAGAAGGAAGTTTTTCAATTTTGAATTTAAAATAAAAACTGCAATAAAAACTTTCATGTTTTGTGCTTTGAAATTTGTATGAAATAAGAAAATATTGTTGAGGTATTTTATTGCATTTTCAATTTTAAAGGAGCCAATTACTAAAACATAAAAACATAGAAAATTGTGCCTAACACAAATTGTTCCTATCGCAATTGTTGAGAAGACATAATGGCTAATGGGCGGGGATAATGACTTCAGAAATTGAATGTCATTGTCTCTGCAATCGAATGGTGTCACAATAATGAGGTCATCTCACGTCACGTGCCGTGTGATCTCCAATGCAGGTGTGTTTGTAAAATTCCCGTACAGTGTAACGACAATCCATCGTAAAGTGCAGCATACATTTAATAAGTAATTGTGAAGTCAAGCGGTGACATCTGCATCCGTTTGGAAAAGAAGAATTGGAAACGAATGAAGAAAACAACTTTCGTCTCCGAAGTCACAAATTATCGAAGAAAATCAATGAACCTCCATTGTTTCGAATGTCTCGGAGATGCTGGAGTCTACCTGTTGTCAAGACAACCATTTGTCATTTGTTGTCGCTACGAAAGGGGAAGTGACGTCAGGTGCCCCTTAAAAAGAAGCCAAGTTGCTCTGTTTTGAGGAGTTGATTTGCCACTTAAGTGTCATTGTCGTTGTCGTCCACTTGAGTTGGAGTGATGGATGCACACGAAAGGAAGGTCATCAGATGGAAAAGGGACTTGTTGGCCTCGAACATCATTATGGATGACGTGACCATGAAGAAGTTGAAGAACTGGGATCTCATCTGGGATTCCGTGATCAAGGAGCTTCAGGAAGTAGGCATTTTAATAGCGATAATTATTCTTATTTAATAAGAATTTAATTAATTGTTATTATTCTTACTTATTAATTATTATAATTGGTATTATTTGTTGTTGTTATCATCATACGAATACATTAATTCAAAAAATAAGCTTAATTATTTCATCCAAACAATTATATTACATACGTATACAATCATATCATTTACATACATAATTATATTACATACGTATACAATCATATCATTTACATACATAATTATATTACATACGTATACAATCATATCATTTAC
>MPNW01000102.1:412890-500439 GCA_011800805.1 Hirudo medicinalis
GGGCAGAAGTTGTGTCGATGGAGAAGAATGGATGGATATGCCAAATTGTCTAGATGAGATGATTGCTTGATTTGACGATGGAGGCGGAATGTTCTTTGAAGCTGAGATGAGAATCAAAAGTAACACCGAGGAGTTTAAGAGTAGTAGAAGAAGGAAGGAGGGTGACATTTGTGGAGGATGGGGAGACAGAGATTTTAGGCAGGCAATCTTGCTGATGAACATGATTTTGGATTTCTGCAGATTCAGTTGAAAAAAGTTAATGAGATGCCAATCATTGATTGCATTTGTGCACTTCCACAAATTTCCGAGTTGATCGGACAGCTATCGCTGGAGAGGATAGAGAAGAGACTTGTGTCATCTGCATATTGATGGAAAGATACTTCGAAGTCATGAAGGATGTTGGACAGGGGTGAAGTGTAAGTTGTGAAAAGCAAAGATCCTAGGACAGAACCCTGAGGAACACCAGCAAGAAGTTCAACTGGAGAGGAAGAGTGGTCACCATGTTTCACGTACTGGATTCTATTGGAAAGGTAAGGTATCCAAGAAAATGCAAGGCCATTGATTTCAAAGTCGGACTTAAGTCTCTCCAACAGTATCTGGTGGTCGATAGTGTCAAATGCCGCCGAGAGGTCCAGATCGACCATGACGGCGCAATTGCCCTTGCCACATAAGTCAGAGAGATTATTGAAGATGTGTGAAAAAGCAGTTTCTATAGAAAAACCGAGTAATTCAGATTGGAAAGAAGAAAAGTTAGAGAATGCGGTAATATGGGGACGAATTCTGGACAGAATGAGTCTTTCGAGCAGTTTTGACATGGTAGAAAATTGGTCATAGGTCTGTAATTGGCAGGAGAGCTTGGGTCAAGACTTGGCTTTTTAAGAAGGGGGAGGTAAAAGTGCCAGTGCTGAAAAGGTTAGCAAGTTTAGAGAATTGGAGATAGGATTAGGGCTTATTTCTTGAGCAAAGTAGTGGGGAGAGTCAAGAGGAGCCAATTCAAGAGAGTCATCATGGAGTGATTTCAGACCAAATCCATTCGTAAATTCAAATAAAAGTTTTTGAATGATTAATTTATTTAATTGATTAATTTTATTGATTATTATTTGAGGAATCATCAACTTTTACCATACTTCATTTTTTATACGTGCGTAGAATCCAATCGTCAATTCAAATAAAAGAGATATTTTTATGGACCTAAATTTGGTATTTTGGATAAACTACTCAGCTCCGGATCTACCCCGGATCTACAAGCCTTTGCGCCAGTCCTGTTGCCACCCCCTGACAAGCGAATTAAGAAGGTTTCTTTGGTTGGTGGAGGCCCCTGTGCCCTAAATCTGGCACTGGAACTACTTAATTTAAGGACAAAAACGACTTTAATTTTGACTATAGAAATTTGATAAGATCAATATAATTTAGTCATATCTCTTTTTGTTGCTTAAATTAAATTAAGAATCATGATTCATTCCTTTCAGCTTCCAGAATACATCTATCGGAATCCACCTTCTTAAGCTTAAATGATACGAATAATTACGTCATGATCAAGAGAGGCGTGGTTGAAGTTAAGGTGAGTTTTCGTGCTGAGGAAAATAAATATGCTTTGGTTATTAATAATTTGTAATTATTTTAATTATAATTAAATTAAATTGTTAATTTAGTAATTATTTTGTCGTTTATTTCCTTCCTAGGGCAAAGGAGCAATGATGACTTACTGGTTGGACGGAAAAGTCTCTAACGAGAACTAAAATAAAATATCAGAATTAAAGTCAGTTTTGAAATTGAAAACTTTATCGTTTTACATTTCCGAATTTAGATATTCTCTCCGCAATAAAATAGCTAAATTGTCCATACGACATATTGAGCACAAATCCGTCTGGGAGTTTAAAAAAATTAAAGATAATTGAAATTTGCATTGAATTAAATACATTAGTTCAAGAATTTGAAAAAATTCTAAATAATTAAATTAAATAACTTAATTTTGCAAATAAATTCCGAATCTGAAGATGGGAAAATCAACTGAGTCAAAATTCACTAATTTTCATCTCATTTTTCTTTACAAAATATGATCAGAGAATGAGCGTAATTTAAGCTTAAGTTAGGCTTGCTTGATGAGTCAGGAAGAATCTAAAAAGTTTCTGAGTTCATCGAGTTTCAAGAGACTGTCAACGAGTTCTTGTCCATTAGCCCCATAATTAAATTCAATCCGGGAATAATTGTAGCGAATAATTACAAAGTACTTGTTGCGAAATCCGTTTGGAGGGTTGACTTAATGAGAATCTGAACCGAGGGAACACCATGTGTTTCTCAAACTTCGACAAGTTCTTCAGACTAAATGTCTCTTCCAATGACTATTTTTTAACGCTAATTTGATGCTCTAAACAATTTAAATACCGAGGGATATCTGACAAAAAATCAGTTTTCAGATTACTTCGGAAGCAGAGTTTCAAGATTTTGACTACAGCTCGCAACTTCATTCCGATGCTTACTTTGAAAAATTATTTGAGGATTTTGTTTATTGACGTTAATTCAACCTCGATTTGGGGGAGGTCAGTCCAAAGGTTTCGATTGGTTGGCTTCCATCAATTCCTGTGGTAATTGTTGTTGCCGTTTGCGCATGGCAATTGGTTAGTTATCGCAAAACAATAGCAGGTTACAGAGGAATGTATGACAGGGCAAAATTCAGATACACCGTTGCACAACTCATAGCTAAACTTGACGACGAAAGGGCAGCTTTTGTGAGAGAAATATTATTGCAGCCCAGTGATAGTACAAGGTAAGGATTTTTTTAAATTTTGAAATCTCAAACTACAGCCTAAGAATAAATTAAAAGAACACAAGGATTATCATTATAAGGCGTGTCTTCGTGTAGCATGTTTGTCTTAAACATCATTGAAAAACACAGGGAGCAGTTGCAATCATGCATCCGAAAGAACAACACGGAAATATCCGACGCAATTAAAAGTACAGATGAAGTTTTGATCACTTTTCTTAAAATCCCCTACGTTCCTTCAGAGGACGAAATTCAAAGTAGAAAAAATGATGAATTCAAAAACGTATACAATTCATCAGCATTCTTGATGTTTTTGGATAAACTGAGACATCTCATCATGAACACAGGTCCATCCGACTGCGAAATGAAATTTCAGTTGCTTTTGACTGTCTACACACGAGCTATTGCGCAAGCAATACTCTTCTCTCCAAATTTTTACGAATCCGAACTTTCCAAGCTGACGTTCATGCACGTGTTTGCACTCCAACATGCTCTCGAAACTCACCAACACATGTCAACCCTCTGCTATTTGGCCTACGAGTACTTCACTTATGGCATGTTTATAAACCTGGAAACTGAGATCGATTTCGTACTCAACGTCAGCGCTGCCTTTGCTGCTCGAGACCTGACATTGTCTTTGGACGATTCGATATCAGAGCTATATCACAGGCTACTACTGAATCAATCCTTTCCCGTCCAAGAATTCACAGAGATTACTAACTCTGTTGTGGAAGGCAGGCAGGTTAGCTTGTCATTCTCACAGTGGTACCATATGTGTAGACATGTCGCCAAATTCAACGAACTCTTTGAGGATGAATTGTCAAAGAAGATCAGGATGGAAGGATTCGATGTTGAGTGGAGAAACTGTGTGGCTGGTGAGAAGGTCTTTTAAATGAACTTTGTTGAAATATGCATGGTGGTTGTCATTTCCAGGTATAATTTTTTATTCTTTGGCGATTTTTATCAACATTCCGGCATTTGCTCTGATCTTCATGAATTCGGAAACGACTGTCAGAAATCTCAGGCAATTTTCATCACTTTTTCAAGGCCAAGTTGACAAATTAGTGGAGGAAAAAGTTAAGTCTGAGATGCTATTGCATGCTATGCTCCCAAAGACGGTGGCTCGCCAGCTGACCATGGGAAGGACCATCGAAGCAGAAACATTCGAGGTTGAAAATGCAATGAGTCATAATTTATACGTTGCAGGAATTTAACAACTTTTTCAACTGTTTCAGAGTTCGACGGTTTATTTCAGCGATATAGTGGATTTCAATGAAATAATTATAAATGCTTTAGAATCAATACAAGTTGTGGATCTACTGAATGCTTTGTATACCCTTCTCGATTCGAAAATTGAATGCTTTGACGTATATAAGGTCATCCGTTTTCATCGTTCGCCTTTCGTGAGAAAATTGTAATTGTCCAAATATATTCAAGGTGGAAACAATAGGAAGCGTGTACATGGTGGTGAGTGGAGTTCCAGTACGAAATGGTCAGCAACACGTGGTCGAAGTGGCAGACATGTCTCTCGATATCTTGGAGGCCATTGATCGTCAGANCAGAATAGGCGTCCATACAGGTTGGTGAGTCGGAGGATCTGAGAGGAATTGTTGAGCATGATGACTGATGTAATCTCGCAGGACCGTGTGTTGCAGGAGTGGTTGGCAACAAGATGACGAGGTACTGCTTGTTCGGTGACACTGTCAACATGGCATCCAGGATGCAGTCCACAGGAGCAGGTATAAGGCGCATTGTTACAATAATGCCCTCAATTCAACGTCATGAACATTTTTGAAAATATGTTGTTCACCTTCAGCTTCCCGAATCCACTTGTCTGAATCAACATTCGATCAATTGTATGCAGCCAAAAATTATATTTTACAGGAAAGAGGAATTATCGAAGTTAAGGCAAATATCAAAAATGTTAATGTGATCTATTTAATTACGTGAAGTTAATACAAGTGAGTTAAATGATGATTGAGTTGATTGACACTTCAATAGATGCACAATCAGTCTTTCTTTCCAGCACAATGCCTGACTGAAGCCTCATGCAGCTGTCCACACGTGGATTCTACAAATTTATGAACTTAAAATAGTACTTGATTTTTATTTTCAGGGAAAAGGTCTCATGACCACATATTGGCTTTGTGGAAAAAGCCAAAGATCTCTGACTAGTTGAATAATACTGTTCACTCCATGGATTGGTACTTGCAATTAAACGTGCACCTTAAATATGGACAGAATCATCTAAATTTATTGTGATATTCTTTTTTATTGAAAGATATTTCATGCCACTTCATAAGATTGTCATTGCAAGAAAATTACTGAAATATTAAAGCATCACTAAATATTTCAAGTAATGAATAAAATTATAACAAACACGTGATTGACAATTAATTTCGATAATAATTAATTTAATTTTCATTGATTTTTATAGTTAATTAATTACTGTTTTTTTTTAATTATTTGTTCTTCGGAGTTTAATTTGTATGGATCTTTACGTGTAGAGCCAACTCAAGCCCTTAACCAAACCATGCGTTTATTATTATTAAGCACCAATGCAAGCTAGTTTGCAAACATGATACAGGATGCTAGTCATGCAAGAATGCAACCATGTATGAGGTAACCTATAGGTCAAATGAATCGCTTAAAACAAATTTTGATCAATTACGTGAGCTTATTAATCTACGTGAGTTGGTGCACAAAAGCACAGTACACAACGTAACTCATAAAAAAAGCATTAAACATTTCACGTCCTACCTTGTCCTTGCAGATTCCGAGAAGTAGGGATCTCAGTTCTTTGCCTTTCTGTTCATTCATTCAATTTCTCTACATATTTCACCCACTTAATTAATAACCTACCACAAACTCACAAAACTACCCTAACAACAAAACTAAAATCTTTCTTTCAATTAAAATCTGATTATTTATTCTTTTTCAAGGTTCTCTGTTTTTCACCAAACTCTACAAGCTTCTCAGTTGTTCTTAAGCCTTTCCTCCTTCTAATATCATTCATGTGCTTCCTTGCAACGTTCTCAGAGTCTGCTTTCTCACCAAAATGAGTGTACTCCTCATCAGTTGTTGGAACCCAGAAAGGGTCAATATCAATGACCTGCAATCATTTAGAGGTTTTCAAATCTCTAATTAAACTATTAACTCAAATAACTAACAAACCTCCCAATGGCTAAATTTCAACTGTGGCATGGCTAGACCGCTGGTTTTTTTACGAAATTCTTCTGCAAACCCAAAGCTTTCAATCACAGGTAAAACAGCAGAAATCTGGAATGACGTTGAACCTTCCTTCATTTCTTCACTCAATATCCTTCCATGCCTCTTCCCAAGCACTCCATACATCTTTCCTTTTAAGTAATAGAAGTTAATTTCTGCTAACCATTAAATCACTTAGAAAGTGAGATTCCAACCTAAAACTTCAGCTGTGGTCTGAATGACACAAGTGTACATGGCCCACATAAGCCTCTGTGGCTGAGCCTGGAATGCTCTTTTGCAGCACTCCTTCATGCATGAAATTAAAGATCCTTTGAATTGCAGAGGAGCTCTGATATCAGAAATTGTCTCTTCAGTTTCTGTACCATCTTCTCCCCCAACTTTGTCATCAGATTCTCCATTTTGATCATATTCATTTTCCAATTGTCCGGAGTCCTGTTTCTTACCTACTTCAATCCAGTTTTCAACAATAAAACAAACACCAAACATGGGTTCTTCACACAAGGGACCAGAATTGCTGGCAACTTCAAACCCATTAATTATGGACCTGTCCATGCTTCTCAATCTTTAAAATAAATAACTTATGTCAGATTATTGTCAATTTAATTGAATTATAAAAAATTAATGACCTCTCCATAAGACTATAATCACAACACTTGGCCAAATCCCAAAAAGAGGGTCTGTCATATCCAGGAACTTGATTGATGAGAATATTTGAACACATTCTTCTAGGGTCAACAGACCACAAGTGTTCCATGAAGCTACAATCAACACCCATCTCCTCTTGAAATAGTTTGCTCAACTTTTCTTTCAAATTAGTCAATGCAGATGAAGTTTTGTGATCTATTGCTTCTATTTTTCCTGAGCTAATCTTTCTAGCACAAAGTTTCAAGAGTTGAGAATTATCACCAAGAACTTTGATGACTCCTTCTGAGAGAGGCATGGCTCTTATGGTAAGATGCCAGGAATCAGAAATTAGGTTGGCAGACAAGGACTCCTCCTGGTCATTTTTCAATTTCATGTTTGATAACTGATCAGCAATATTCTCATTGACTCTATCAATAGTTGGAGGAAGCACAACTGTCTCTCTAAATGGAACAGTGGGGGATGATACTGTGATGTCTATCAAAGCAAACCTAGAAATAAAAATGTTCTTTACTTTCATATAACTAGCATATTGATATTAATAGCGAATGTTAAAACCTCTGTCTGAGATCATCAAGACATTTGTCCAAATGGACTTCTCCTGATGTCACCAAAACATGTTCCCCTGTCTCCTGAACAAAAACTTCTACACATGGATCTGACTGATTCAGAAGTTTAAGACCATTAACCAGCTTGTCAAGGTCATCTAAAAATAAAGTGTTTATTTATACAATTATTTTCATGAGCAATATGACTTCAATGCTTTAATACTTGTATATTTTGGTTCCACTGCAACTCTGACAATCGGTGAAACTTCTTGGAAGAGGTCGGTGAACGAAGGACAGAATAAACTGTCCGACAATGATGCCGATTTGAAAACCAACTCGTCCAAACCGCCAACACCTTAAGTCAGATAAATAAAAATGTAACACAGTATCTCATTTAAAACACCAATAATAATTATTTAATGATGGTAATAGTAATGACATTCACGTCGTACCAAAAATATTTCCTGCAGGAACCTCATCAAGACATTCAAGATCCCTCCCCATCAACAGATACAAATCCTTCACTTGGATCTTTGCCACATTCAGATTCTTCAATTTGTCTTCATCCTTTTACATAATAATGTTTAAATTATAAAATATTTCACTAAATGTAGATGTGTAAACCGAAAATGGAGGACCTTCAGATCAATATTCAAGAGGTTATTGGGGTCGTGCCTCGGACCAAACACATATAACCACTGCCCCTTCTTAATTTTCCCACTAAAAATTCGTGCAAACGCGACGAAAATGGTGCTCTTTTCGTTATTAGTTTCTGTTTGATTTTCTTCAGAATCTTGATTGGAAAAAATAAACTTATTAAGATTCATTAAGAATGAACAAATGACGTGAGAAGCATTTGCAGATTATACCTAAAGGAACAATGCTTGATGAAACAAAGCCATTGGCATTGCCTTCGAGTCTTTTCTTGAGAATCATTTCTCTTTTAGCAGCTCTTTCTTCAGCTGTCAAAGGCCTTCAAAAAGCAAACAAAGATCTCATTTACTGAATAAATGCTTAAAAATTAAACATACTTTGGTTGATTTTGTGGCAAGAATTTTGTTTCAAATGGAAACATTTTTGAGATGAAGATGATCGTAGGAGAGCAATCTGAAGAACTGCATTTGGAGAGACCTGGGGTTTTATTTAAATATTATGGTTAAAGAATTAATTTTTTAACAAAATATATAAAGTCAAGGTAACTTTGCACTAACCTTCTTTGAGTGACATGGTCTCAGCAGGAACGGAATCAATGGACGCATTTCCCTTCAAGAATGTCAACACCCTTTCCTCTGAAATGCTTAGTGGGCTTGGAAGAAGCTGGCACACCATCTCTTAATAAGAAATTTGCCTTTTCATTAAATAACAAATCCATTGAAATTAATAGCACAAAATCTCACCAAGCACAGAACTTGAGAGTGGTAGCCACTGGCTGAAAATGGATTGCAATGTTTTTTTAGGATCTGTCGTCTTTACAACAACCTTCAGACCCAATGTTTCAACAATTTTCTTGACCAAAAGTTCATCTCTATAAAAACATCTCATTTTGAAAGAAAATAAAAATTAAATTAAATTTAAGTGATCCTCACTTCTTATTGCAAACACAATCATAAATCTTCCACATGTTCTCAAGAATCAGTTGATTAAACAACGTCTTTTTGCCTTTACTCTGAATAAGTTACGCTAGCGATAAATTTCAAACTTGACAAATGCAATACTAAATATGATAAACATCACAAATACCTTTGCTCCCTTTTTTACTGATTTGGATTTTGGATCCAAGTAAAAATCTCCCCACAATGTCTTATTCAAAACTTCAGAACTGACACCCAGTTTTTTGGCATATAGAGAAGCAAAGGTGGAAATCCTGTAACAAGTTATAGAATTGAATTGCATTAAATCTGAGAAATCTCTTAAAGTGCTTTAATACCTGAATCCCCAGCCATCAGTGGCACTGCTAAAAACCACATTTCCCTGATCAGGTGAGAAGTAGAGCATGGAATCATCAAGATCTTCAATTCCCGTGTCCCACTCATTCAAATCGAACTGAATTTGTCAAAATGTTATTATTATCACCATCATTGACATCATTTTTACCATCAGTAAAGCATTGCCAACATTGGTACATAGGAATGTTAATAAAATGTGTTGCTATTAGTGATAATAACTAAATTATTATTGCAATGCAATTGTAATCATCAACACAAAATTATAGGCATCAATCAATTATCATTTTTTTTTATTAAGCTGTTTATTTGGATTGTATGTAACCAATAAACAATGGAGAAGCAAACTAAAAAAATGACAGTCAACAAAGAAATTTATCCAACTATTTGAACTGCTCAATATAAGAAATGAAAGAGTTCATCAATTTATCATGATTATGTTAATAATATTGAGCATCAGTTTATTACCTGGTTTCTTCTTTCATCACAATTTTTTTTCTGAGTGTCCTGAAGTAATTCAAATAATGTAATGAAGCGTTTTACAATCAACAACTGAACAACAAAAATCAAAAGAATTCAAACCTCTTGTGATGACTTTGACAGCACATCACTGGTAAACAACTCTCCCGTGACAGCATTGATCTAAAAGATTGTTGACCATTAACAAATAATCTGATTTAAAATATTTTCTTAATTTCAAAGTGACAATGAATTAAATCTAAAGTGAACCTGTTCAAAGAGTTGTGTTAGCCTCGTCTCTGCTTCTTCTGGGGACAACTTCAGCTCAAGAATGAGGCGATCGATTTTGTTTAACACTAGAACCGGTTTGATGTTCTGAATCCATGCTTGTCTCAGCACGGCTTGTGTCTAACAAAAGGATGTTTAATAAAAAACATTAATTTTCGCCAAATTCATCAACAATGTAAATACATAAATATATCAATTAACCTGTGGACAAATTCCTTCGACAGCATCGACAAGAATAATTGCGCCGTCACAAAGACGAACAACAGTAGACACCTCACTGTAGAAATCAATGTGTCCTGGAGAATCTATCAAGTTGACGAGATATTCCTTTTTTTCCTCTTTTAAGATAAAGTTATTTACTTTTAATGGGATCTATTGGTAACATTTATATGTAAATAATTCATACGTGAAGTATAATGTAGAGAAATAGCGCTGGATTTCATGGTAATTCCCTTCAATTGTTCATCCTCTCTACTATCCAAGTATCTCAACTGCAAGCAAAACCACCAATTTAATAAAAACAAACTTACTCCATAACATTTGTTAATGCTTCTTAAAGCCATTATTCAATGCTTAACGAATCTTTTAATAGATTTTGCTAATAAATGTCTCATCCAAACCTTTCCTGCCAATTTGGGAGATATGATGCCATTGCTTGATATGAGATTATCGGCTAACGTTGTTTTGCCTTCGAGATAAATTCAAAATCGATAGTTAATAAGGTTTAATAATCTAAGATACGGTTCACATACCATGATCGACATGTGCCAAAATGCAAACGTTCCTTATGTGAGAGGCCTCCTTTTGGAGCTGGCTTATTTTTTCAACATTTATTCGATTCATTTTGAGAACAAAGCTTTATAAAATTTAATTTACAAATAATGAAAAACAATGATAAATGGCACAGTTAACTGCTATTTAAGGGGTTAGTAAATAATCTAAAACGTGCGTAGATGTAAACAAATACAGTAATGTATAAAAAAGAATGTAAGTTATTATTTTAATTTTCTTTAAAAATCAACTTATTTGTTATGATTAAATTAATAAAATAATAATTAAAAATACTTAAAACTCTGTGCACTTAAAATTAAAATAAGTTCATTTTATGAGAAATGTTTTAAAGTTATCTCAAGGATGGTAAAGTGTTTTACATCACCCGCTTTGTAGCTCTTTGATCGCAAATATTTACATCAATACTCATTACTAGTATTTTAAGCGAAGTCACTGAAGGCCAGGTGCGAAACTATCGCTATTTTGGTTGTTGAACGTTGCAACGGTGGCTAGTCCTCTATTTAGTACAATATTCTGCATTCTGTTACTTCTTTCCATGCCTTGCGGTAAATAGGAAATCAATGGAGCACGTGAAAACTCGTCTGACGCTGAAAGCTCTTCTGGAAATGACTCCTTATTTTGGAGAAGTGGATTATTTGAAACTCGCTGCTAAACATTTATTTTTGAATCATGTAAAAAACCATCCGAAGGTAAAAAATTTGTTGTTTGGAGAGGAGTCGAGTTCGAGTAAAGTCGAGGTAAATGAAAGTATAGTTGGATTTCCAACAAAAAAGGAATTGGAAAATACGAACTTTGATTTTGGTCATTTTGCCATTTTATTCGTCTGCAAGGCAATTTGTGGACTTAAAGGAGAATTCGGATTCCATGAATTGTTAGACAGAGATCTTATTGATTCAGAATTACAAGGAATTTATAACAGTCGTGCCTGGACAGATGTTGGTTGGTTTTTTTGAATATTGAAATTGAATGATCACATTTATAATATCATGATAAATTGTTCGAGGTCTCGTCTTCTACGTTTCCGCGTTTAAAGAACTTTTAAGAGATAGATCCAGTGGTGAGAGCTTCAAAGATTTTATGGACGATGACGGGTGGTTTTACACAAATTTGTAACTTTACTTGGAATTAAAACTTAATTTCATAACGTTGAATGTTTTAAAGAGAAAAGTGGGGAAGGAAACTTTCAAATTTCTACCAATCAGAGCTTGCGGTTCTCAGGGATTTCCCGATATTTAGTTCTTCGCCCGATGTCATCAAGAGGGATTTAAATGTCCTCATGATGAAAGTTCATATTCTCAACCCAAACCTTGTCGAGATCACTTTCAATCTAATCCACAAAAGTGAGAAAACCCCAGTTAATCTAATGTGATTAAATTAAACATGATTAA
Source organism: Hirudo medicinalis (assembly GCA_011800805.1). Lineage (NCBI taxonomy): Eukaryota > Metazoa > Annelida > Clitellata > Hirudinida > Hirudinidae > Hirudo > Hirudo medicinalis. Next base: position 424,943 of record MPNW01000102.1, read on the forward strand.
AAAACGTTAAATTTATAAAAAATTTAGTCAGTTAGATTTATCACTTCCACCTTGAATAAAAATCACACATGAATATTTAGTGGTGCCAGACCTTGACTTGGAATTCCTGTCATTTCCATATTTGGGCGACCATCTGGACTGGATTTTAATAAAAAGTCAGGTGGGGGAAGCCATCATGAAGCCATCAATACCAAGCAACGTCTCCAAGTTCTCCTTGTTTGACATCGAAGAGTTCTATGGCGTTCAAGTTTTTGAATTCATCACAACAGAGGCCAAAGAACTCGGGTTGTGGACTGGTAAATATCCAAATAACCACAGAATCTCCACAATCACTGATAGATGCACCGTGTCTTAACGTTCGGAAACTGAAGAAGAAACTTAACATGCATCACTTGAATTTAATTTTACCAGAAATATTAAAAATAATTCCAAACTTAACATTGGGAGATGCTTAAATTACAATTTCTCTAACAGGTTATGGTAAATCCTGAAAAAATGATTATATGAGATCAAATTCAGAAGAATTTCAGCCCAAAATACCGACCTTTACATTCAAAATGAATTTTTCTCACGGTAATCATCAATCCACATTATTAACTACTTTCATATATTTAATTAAGGAAATGTAATAAAAGTCAAAGCATGTTAAGGGTGGTGAAGATGGTAATCGAGTCCGTGTTTCCATAACGATAAGGATATTGAAACAAAAATTAATCCGATAACTTATTCTTACAATCCATTTCTTCCGTGATTGAGACACTGAAAAAGTAATGGCAAATATTATATATATGTATATAAGTTATAATATTACCTAGTGGTCAAGGCATTCCCATACCTTTCAAAAAGGCAGCAGTGGTTTTTCTCAGGTCTTTCTACAATATTGCTTAGATAAAACAATAAATAAATAAATAACTTTGTCTTATTTATCGTTTTAATAACAATATATAACTTTGCCTTATTTATTGTTATTGGGGCAATATCAGACGGCCTCTGTAAAACTTTAGAGCAGGCATGTCAAACATGCGGCCCTTTACAAGCACACCTGCGGCCCGCATAAAGGTTTCTATAGCACTTTGTATCTTCGTAACTTAATTTAATAAAAAAAACATTTTTTTCGATTCTATCGTTTTTTTTGTGCGATTTTTGGCAACTACTTTTAACTTCCGGCGAATCACGCTCTTTGTAAGTATGACGGTCACCTGGAAATGTAAAAAAAATTGATTTGTTATCAAAGGAATTTCAGGAAAAGATTTTGTGATTTCCCAGTCGTGTTCGAAACCCAACCTGCACTGCCGCAAGCGCCAATGGAAAGGAGCGCTATGTAAATGGTTGACAAAAAGCGCCTCTGACGCTATGCATATGGCGCTATATAAATGAAAAATGAAGTACACATGATAACACATATGTGATCCATGCTACCCTCGGGGTACCGTCATTTTTACGTGTCTGATGTAGAGTGATATGGATTAAGACCCTTTTTCAAAAGAAAAGAAATGAGCGAATAGATTGCAACCATGCCGAGAGTTCCATTCACTCAACACATTTTCACGATGGAACCCACAGGTTCCGACAAACTGAGGTGAAGGATGCCGACCTCTTGAAACTGTGGGGCATGCACAACGTCGTTGTTAAGGACGTGATCATAAACTTCTAATTAATTAGATCGATCCCTTTTGGGCGTAAGAGCTGGATAGAGATGGGAAAATGGCTCGTCGCTAACAACCGTGTCTCGGGAAAGATATTGATATGTAAGAGAAACAAAAGTGATAAGAAGATTTAAGAAATTTGAGCTATGAGGAGAGGTTAAGAAGAACTAAACTGACCACATTTGAAAGAGACTATGGGAGATCTCATAGAAACCTACAAATAATTACTGATAATGAAAAAATTGATCCATGAAAGTTCTTTGAGGCAGTCAGGGATATAAGAACAAGGGGACACCGGTATAAAATGTTGAAAAAAGCAACAGGGATTTTTGGAAGATGTCTTTAGAGCCATAGTGGCTGATAGCTGGAATCAAGGCCAGAACCGCAGATGAATTCAAGATTGGCCTAGAGTCTGATGGCTATTAAATAAGAAATTAAAGTGAAATAATTCTTTCACACAGGAGATAATCTTTAAGGGCCACTATAAATTGTTAAGTTAAATCCAGGTAGCAGCAACAGTGCCAAGAAAAATGGTAGTGGCCGACAACATGTCGATATGTCTTTTTATTTTCTAATATTCTCGATTTAAAAACATTTCCAGTGTAAGTCCTCATAACTTGGCTGCTTGTAAGTGTGCACACCAGCTATCGAGGACGTCATTTCAGAAAACTCTCGCATAACTTCTTGAAGAGATGACTTTTTTGCTTCTAGCCAAAAATCAGGTGAGAACACGATTCAGGGAGGGAAATATATCGTCCCTGGGGGATGTAGATAAATCTCTGTTTTAGGGACCAGAAATTTCTGTCGGCGTCCCTGAAAGTGACCATTTTAAAGCTCCAGAATTGATTCAAATAATGCTCAATTATGATAAAAAAAAAAAAGAATTTTTCTCTTCTGATATTTTGGCATTTTAGATCTTGCTAATTTTAATTTTCTTTAATTTTAATTTTAATTTAATTTTAATTTTAATCTTCGGGTGATTGAAATCACGGTTGGTCATATTGTAATCCTCATGACTATCCTTGTAAGATTCTCGACTTAAAAACATTTCAGGTAAATTGTTTAACAAGTGACAAGCAAAAGCCAACTCACAGGCAGCCACTTTTGGTACATAACTCCATCCCTAATCTTTAACCTACCATACCCCTACCCCTGACCTTACGCTCAATTGACCTTACCTCATGCCCCTGGAAATCCATGTAGAACTGACAAAATTTGCTGCTTGTGAGTTGGCTTTAGCCTGTCACTTCTCCAGGTATCCATTTTTAAGGACCCACGCTCTAGGTTTTAAGATCAACTGGGGACCACAAAACCGAGAGAACATAATTTGGTCGGGTTGTCCTGGAGAAGGGAGTTTTTGTGAAACATTTTTTATTTGCATCATTAACATCCATGTTTGAACACTTACAATTTGTTGACATATTCTGAATTCGATTCATAGAATTTATTTAAGGTTATTTGGTACGTTGTCAATATTTTTATTTAAAAAATAAAACCTAAAATTGTTCAAATAACAATTTAAAATACTAAAATACTTACAAATGAGTGGCTAAAAATATCGACATTATTTCAAATTAAAAATGCTAAGGAGAAAAATGTAATTAATTCCACATTCTAGAGTCTTTTGGAGAGGTCACAGCTGTGAGACCGTTTTCTCAACAGTTCTCGAGATGTGTTTAACTGACACCTTCTTCAACGTCCATATAAAAATGTAATCTTGGAAAATTAGCTTTAATCCAGCATGCCTGCTCAGGCATCTGCCCGTTTCAAGCTCTGCTATAGATTCAAACTGCTTGGTATTCCAATAATTCCTCTGGCAATTTTCATGGTAGTTTGCGTCAATCAGTTGGTTTCCTATTCAAGAACATTTGCTGGTTATGAAGGAATTTTTGATAAGGCAGAGTTTAGACACGTTATTGGAAACTTTGTGTTTTCTCTCGGTGTTGAAAGACAAACAATTGCTTACAGTTACATCACGAAAGAGTTAGTATATACATTTTTTAATTGAAGCACTGAATTGAATGAAATATTCGCATAACAGATTATCAAATAAATCGTCCAATTCGAGTGTGTGTCTGTCCAAAAACATTAGCCTGCTGAACGAAGCTTTCAAGAACACAAATAACGCAATGTCACGATTGATGCCATTCCAGTGGAAAGCGAAGGATGGGGGAAAGAAAAACTATGATTTCTTTACTTCTTCTGGTCTCCTAAGAGTGGAGTCAGAGATATTCGAAATGAGATCAAAAGTTTTGACCGCGTCAAACTGCTCAGCAAGATATCTGGAGATGACAGGATTCTATTCTATATTAATAAAAGAATGTATCGACCATTTGCCAAGTTTTCACGAAGCAGAACTTTCTAAAATTACTTTCATGCACATTCATGCTCTTCAAGATATTCTTGAAGCATATGAAGATTTTTCACTGCTGTGCTGCGTGGAAGGCATGCAACTACAACTTGATGAAACAAAAATACTCTTCATAAGTTTAATAAGCACCGGATCGGCAGCCATTGACCGGTCTTTAGAGGGAGATAATAGTTTGTTACATTTGTACGAGGGACTCAAGACTAAGTTTCCTGATGTCCATTACATTCTCGATGAAGGTGGTCGGTTGGAGGTCTATGAGAAAATGCAGGAAAATCCCTTGATATTCCGTAAAACCTGCCGCCAGGTTGGAATGATGCTGAAGCAGATGGCCATGGAAGTTTATCATGGAGAAAAGGAAGAAGGATTCGAGAAAGAGTGGAACAAATGCTTAGCAGGTGAGTTCGAATAAATAATCCTCAACATGTTCAATGAATCAATCGATTGTTTACTAAATCAGGTATGGTTATTTATTTGATGGCCTGCGTTGTGCTCGTACCAAACATGGTGGCTATTTATCGAAATGCTGAGACGACAATTAATACTCTTCTCCAATTTATAAAGTCACTTCAAGCTCAAGCGGATAAACTAATGGAAGAGAAAGATAGAAGCGATGTGTTGCTGTCTGAAATGTTCCCCAGATCAGTCGTTTCTCAGTTAAAGAACTCGAACGAAGTTGAAGCGAAACTTTTTGAGGTTTATAATACAAAATTTTAAAAATATTACAATTCCAAATTTGGACCGTAATGTCATTTTATATTGTTCAATGCATTTTAGTAAATATTATTATAAATAGATTTATATTTTTAGTCAAGTACGGTGTGTTTCTCTGATGTTGTTGACTTCAACGACATAATTTTTTCACACCAACCAATACAAATTGTTGACTTCCTAAACTGCGTCTATAATCTCATCGACGGCAAAATAATCTTGCACGATGTGTACAAGGTTAGTAATTAAATAAACGTGTCAATGCTATCAAGTTAAAATTAAAAAAAAATCTAAAGGTGGAAACAATAGGAAGCGTGTACATGGTGGTGAGTGGAGTTCCAGTAAGAAATGGTCAGCAACATGTGGTTGAAGTGGCAGACATGTCTCTCGATATCTTGGAGGCCATTGATCGTCAGAAATTTCCAGACATTCAACGCAAGGTTGAACTCAGAATAGGCGTCCATACAGGTTGTGAGTCGGAGGATTTGAGAGGAATTGTTGAGCATGATGACTGATGTAATCTCGCAGGGCCATGTGTTGCAGGAGTGGTTGGCAACAAGATGACGAGGTACTGCTTGTTCGGAGACACTGTCAACACGGCATCCAGGATGCAGTCCACTGGAACAGGTGTAATACATATATAATATATAAAATATAATAATGTATGCATTGATACGACGGTGCCAGGTCCTCTCTTTCCAATTTTTTTTGAAATTATTTATTCCAATGATCTGATAAACAGATTTTTATTAAAAAATTCACCTCAGCCTCTAAAATTCAAATCTCTTCAACAACTCACTCCCTGCTACCCTGCGATGGTTACATCACGGAAAAGAGAGGAAATGTACAAGTTAAAGTAAGAAAAGTTTGACAAAAAAAGCTCATTATAAAAGGTTAAGAAAAAACACCTCTAATGCTATTCCCAATCATCTCGTTACGCAAGGGACTTTAATAAAATAAACAAATAACAAAATAACAAATAAACAAACCAACCTCTGACGCTATGCCGCCGTCACGAGCTGCAATCACGAAACCTAATTTGAACCAATTTAAGCTTTATTGAGGTTATCTTGACTATATCATGTTTCTAATTTGTGGATATTCAGGGAAAAGGCATTATGGAGACATTTTGGTTGCTGAGAAAATGCTAGAAATCTGTTTAATTGGAAAGAAATCGTTATAAACTTCTTAAACACTTGTAATAATTTCTGGTTACATACTATTGTGCTTCACTGTTATATTGGTGATTTTATCTGTCAATATTAATGTTAATTCACTGTTTTAAATTAGCATTTTTGGAAATAAAGATTGTATAGAATAGAAGCGATGTTAATCATGATTAAGTTTTGAATGATTTAACTAATCATGTGATTATGCATTGTTGGATTAATAAAATGTTAACTATTTGTTTACTAGTTTAATTTAATTCTCAAACTAGAGTAACTAGAAATAAATAACTAGACTCATTATCTGATGTTCTGAGTCAAAACTTTACGATTAGTTTTGAACTTTAATTATATATATGTAAATATAGAAAAGATGGTGTTGAATAAACTTTGAATATCCCAAATTCTTTATAAACGTGAAATTATGCTTAGACAGGATTTTTTGTAAATCACAATGTAGCTTTTGGGGATTATTTTGCAGTACTAAAATGTGCGTAAAAATTCATGTTTGATATTTCACAACTTAGTGACGCCCACAAGAATAATGTAAACAAGGATGGTGATTTGGTCGGTGGATATGTCATACTAAATTGTGAGGTTAATTATTCACACATTTGCAGACTCCTGTTTGCTTTGAATTTGAACACTTTTTGAATTCATCGTGTTATAAATTTTTTTTAGATAAATGAACTTGACTGGAATTTACAAAGAATAGCAAAGTTATTTCTAAAAATTTGCTTTTTCTTTTGGGGAATTGTATCCGTTTTAATGAAGGATAACAAAGATATTAGTTGCTACTTTACAACAAAGCACTCATGGAAAGGGAAGTTAGTTTTGTCTAGATTTTACGGCCTGCGTTGAAGTTGCATTGAAGTATGCGCATCTATTTTGTTGTGCAGATACAAAAGAATATTTTCTGTGGGCACCAAAGGTATAACTACGTATAATCCCTCCACCCTTGAGATAACAAACCAGTGGCAATATGAAGAGTTTGTCAGCATTAGACCAAATGACAAAATGCCAACATCAAATGAATTCTGCATAATGATGAAGAAAGGAGCAAAAAAGACCGACACAATGAGGTTTTCAACAGAACATAGATCTGATCTTCTGACTGAGGCTCTGAGGCATCACAAGTTTTTTGCTGAAAAGATTTTCTCAACAAAAGTCTGACCAAAGTTTATTTGTTTGTTTATGTAGCATACCATTTGTACATCATTTGTTTTTAAGTGAATTAATCACATGTTGCAATTGTAGTTACATTCAAAATAAACTTTGGATTATGACATTGTTTTCATTTTCAAGATGTTCCGTGCTTGCAAACACCATTGGTCGGACAAAAAGCTGCGTGTTTTGCTCGAAGCGGGACCGGCCTCGTTGAATCAGATCGATGAAGCGAGTGGTAGAATACTATGCTCTTACGACTACAAGGACATTGAAGGCTTAGCTCTCGTGAGTCTTTTGCAGCGTCCGACTTCAGAATAACTCGAAGTTAATTACTTCAAATTACATGAAAAATGCATTTTATTTCAGTTACTTAGCATGTGTAATAGTACAATGTGTAATAATATTCATGTCGTACTAGGTCAAGGACTATGCCAATGGGGTCACCATCATCCATGGAGGGTTTGGCAGACTTGTGAGAATATTAAAAATGTGAAATTATAGTATTATATTACATAATATTAATTAAAAATAATTTCCAGCACTTATTTCAAGTGGAGAATAAAGATGAGTTGATAAAAGCCATTCAAGACACAGCATTTAATTACATTGGAATAAACATCAAATTAAGCAGGGATGCAATTTCCTTTGAACATTTTCTACTTCAGAAATTTGGCAAATACAGGTGTTCTTGATTACGAATTCCATGACTTTAATAAAATCTTCCCTTTGTGAAAGATTGTGCTTTTAGGCCTGATGAGATGACTCCATTGCAACGCGTAGTCTAATAAAACATTTTTCCTCAGCAACGACGAGTCGTTGACGTCGTGCTCCGAATTCGTGGTGATGAAGTTGAGCACGAGAAGCGACCGTCCCGTCAAGAGGAACTTCTGCTTGACGGAAGCTTGCGTCGTCGAACGGGATCCGCTGACCTACAAACCTGTCACCTGCAAACCTCTCTGCGACGTGAGTTTCGTGCGTTCGTCGATGTTCGCGGTCACTCGAGCCCGGTTGTCTTTTCAGATTTTTTCGATCGTTCGCTCATCAGAAAACCCTCAAGAGTTGAGCATTGAATACGTGAAAGGGGAGATTCGAAGGTACACCTCGACAGACAGGTGTGTTGTTGTCGTTGTCATTGTCGTTGTTGTCGTTGTTGTTGTTGTCGTTCTCAAAGTCGTCGTTGAGAAGTCTGTTCGATCCTTTTGCAGGGATGCACTGCTGGCAACGTTGATGGACGGAGTGAGGTCGTCAGGCAACAAGGATGTCCACATTAAAATGAATCCAACCAACAGGGGGCACAGATTGGGTACGAACATTAAATTCTGTTCGACGTTCGGAGCTTGTCGGTCTTTCTCGATCGTTTTGTCGTGCTCGTTCGGCCGATCGTTGCATGATCTTTTGAATTATTTATTGCAGGTCCGTTCACAGTGCCTGTAGATGAAGAAGTGGAGAGTCAGCATCTCAAGTTCCTCCAAAATCCTCCGAATGGCATGACTCCGTCCGAGACTTTGTCGAGATTCAACAGCAACATTTCTTACAGCGGTCTGCTTCATGCAGTCACAGCAGATGTGAGTTTATTGTTGGTTGACGTTATAAACGGTCACGATGTTCATTTATTTGAACAAATTCTTGGAAGACGTTATTTGCCGAGAACAAAGAAAAGTTGATCAATGGAGCCATATCCTCTCTGTTGGATGGCACTAATGACGTTAAGACGATGCCCCTCGAAGAACTCGAGGCACAGCTTCAGGCCCTCAGAAGACTAGTGGCTTCAAAAGCTGGTTTCTCAGCCTTCACCACCCTGCCCCAGTAACCATTTATTGTTTGGTGATGAGGTTGGTGACGATGATAGTGATACCATGATGTTTCATCGTTTTAGTATGAGAGAGAAAGTTGGTCTAAAGGTTGTGAAGGCATTGAAGAGAAATGATCTCAGCGTCAGTCATGCTGCCATTGACATGCTGTGTTCACTCATCCAGGTGATTTATTACCTCGAATCACTACTCAATTAAATCATTAAATTGTATCGCTAAAAATCTCAACTCATGTATATTCATGAGGCATCATCAAGTTGCATTTTGAAATGCATTGCAGCCCATGCACGAGAACTATGATCTGAGACAGGAGCAACTCAACAAGTCCTCGGTGTTGTCCTCAAAAAAGTTCCTTGAGAATCTCTTGGACATGTTCACAGGCCACGTGGTTAGCATGTCCCGGATGCTTTGTTGTTGCTAATTATGATTTATTACTCACATTACAAAATATTGGCGTGCAGGTTGGCCGAACGGGTTGCGTTCCTGCATGTGTCGGTAATGGCAATGGTCGTAATGCGTCGTGTTCGAAACCCAGCCTGCACTGCCACGAGCGCCCTTGGGAAGGAGCGCTATGTAAATGGTTAACAAAAAGCACCTCTGATGCCATGCATATGGCACTGTATAAATGAAGTACATTTACATTTACATTACTCACATTACAAAATATTACTCACATTATGAATTATTACTCATGGATTAGGCTTGTTTTTAGATGCGAGGTTCAGGAGCTCTCGTCATATGCGCCATGCTCGACTTCCTCACGTACTCACTGTGTGCACCATACAGTGAGACAACCGACGGGGCCTGCTTCGACACCCTTCTTGAAATGGTAGCAAACAATGGCAGATCCATTTTTAAATTGTTCCAGGTAATACTACTCTGCCTTGTATACTACATATTCATAGTTATTTATTATTAATAAATTAGAAATTATATTTCTCGATGTTTTTCAGCATCCCTCGATGGCCATCGTGAAGGGGGCAGGATTGGTCATGAAGGCCATCATAGAGGAGGGCGACGCAGAGATTTCCGGTCGAATGCAAGATTTGTCGCTGGCCGAGGGAGCTCTCCCGCGCCACCTGCTGACGGCATTTTACACGCAAAGTACAGACAACCGCCTCCTCACGGCGAGGTGCGTCGAATTTAATTTGCGGATTTTAAAAAATTTACCGCACGAATTAATGCCACATTTGTCCGACGGACGTCGCAGGCAACTCAGCAGGCAATTGATTGCTCTTTGGGTTACCGGACACGAAACGTCACTCTGCCTTCTCAAGAGGATTTTGGTAGGACCTCGTTATTTATGATGTCAGTCCCTCGTGTTTATGAAAAGGTTACTGCTCCTTAGCCGTCCGGACTCTTGATGTTTTTGGACTCTAAGGATGAAGTTCCAGAAGATGAAATTGATAGGATAACTGTACGAGACAATCTCAAGCTTGCTCAGGTGATTGCCAAATAAGAGATATTGATTCTAATAAAGAAGTATATTATCAAACATTTTTGTTAATAAGAATCTAATAATATCTATTATATTATTTTAAAAATATTACTGTATTATCTTTAAATCAAATACTAATAAATGAATGTGAAATTGAATTTAGGAGCAGGAAGACAAGAGAAAGAGAAACATTCATTGGAAACAGATTGAAAAGCACATTGAAGACCTGCTCATGCATTGGAAGTCAAGGATTGGGATGGAGAGTGTTCAGGTGAGAGAAGGTTTGGGATGAGTTGAATCCTGTTGTTATTTCATTTACTGTTTTTGTATTCTGTTGTTACTTCATGTTGATAAGTTCAATCCTGAACTTCATGTTGTTGATGAGTTGAATGCTGTTGTTATAGAACATATTGTTGCACCAGGCACAACAACAGGAGAAGATTGTTATTCTAAGAAAGAGGAGGCAGAGAATAAAGCCAGTTGCCAATTGGAAACTTTTCTATTATCAGTTCTCAAAGGATCATGCCAAATCTAACCTCATTTGGAACTTTAAGGTAGCTTTGCGAGCGCTCGCACGTTGCTTCGTGTTGCGATGAACGTTCGGGAGTCGCACCTGGATTTCATCGGCCCCTGGTTACATTTGTTAATATTTGTCTCCTGAAGCAGGATGTTAAAATGTTTGGTAAGGTGTGCATTTGAAATAGTTATAAAAGAACAGCCATGCAAATATCAAATAAAAGCTGATGCGTTGAACTGCTCGTGCTGTTTATGCTGAGGTTGAAACATAAACATGAGTCAATAAAATGTTGAAAACATAGACGAGGCTCGTTCGAATTTCAGACGAGAGAGGAGTTGAGGTGCGCTCTCGAGGATGAACTTCGGATTTTTAATGCCGACAGGGATTTGTCCGGAAGTGCCGTTATTTCTTGGAACCACCACGAATTCGAGGTCCGTTACGGCAGCCTCGAAGACGAGATCCGGATCGGTCGGTTGCAACTCGTCGAGTCGACGAGTCATTCGTTCGTTCGTTGCAATACCTTTAAATTCGTCGTTAGTTTAACGAACGGTCGATTAATTGCAATACTTTTTAACAGGCGATTATTACTTGAGGATATTATTGGAGGAAGATGAAAAAGATGCGGGCAACGTCATTAGACAATCGTGAGTTTGAAATCATTTTAGTGGCATTTGGTTTCTTGGAATTCGAGAGGAATTCTTGTTTCTTGTACGTTCAGATACGAGTTCTTCAACGACCTCTACCATCGTTTCCTGCTCTCCTCAAAAGTTGCCATGAAATGCATGTGTTTGCAGGCCATGTCCGTCGTCTACGGGAGGTGTCACGAGGAAATCGGGCCTTTCAACGACACGAAGTCGATCGTGTCGATGCTCGAAAGGGTGAATATTTGCAATGATTCGATGAAAATAAATTGATTATTGAAGGATCTTGTTTATTTTTATCGTGCAGTGTTCTGATAGGTTGGAGAGGGACAGGCTGATTATATTTATCAGCAAGTTGGTGCTCAATAAAGTAAGACCAACTCAGCCTAAGAGATTTTGTTACATTACGAAGATTAAATTGTAAAGAATTTATATTATTTTTAATTTATATTGTTTATTTTATTATTTAATTAAAATACTTAAAATTTAATTAAATTAAAATAATTTACTTGGATTATAATTGTTTCAGAGCAACGTCAAAGATGTGATAGATAGTAATGGCATAAAGATACTTGTTGATTTCCTAACTCTTGCCCATCTGCACACTTCGAGAGCTATGGTCCCAACACAAGTATTGTTCCTTTTTAGGATGTTAAGAATCGTTCGATGTAAAAAATTGTTTAAAAAAACTCGCAGACCAACGTCATCGAAGCCGCACCAAATTCTCACCGAGAAGGTGAGAAAGAGTGGTACTTCGGAAATGCAGACAAGGAACGATTGGGACCGTACGGCTTCGAGGAGGTTGTTGACTTCAAATAACTTAAAAGCAAATCATTCGAGATGCTTCGTGTCTGCAGATGCAAAGGTTTTGGAAAAGCGAAGAAATAACGGCCAAGACGAGGTGCTGGGCTCAAGGTATGGAAGGGTGGCGACCGCTGCAACTGATACCGCAACTCAAGTGGGTCCTCGTGGCCAACGGTCAGCCTCTTCTAAACGAGAGTGAACTGGCTATTCTCATTCTCAACATGCTTATCAAGATAACAGAGTTTTACCCCAGCAGGTAACAATTAAATTGGTTCGTGCTTTAAAAAAAATCTCCGTCGAACGCAGGTCGGCCGAACGGATTGCATTCCTGCGTGCGAGCGTAACGGCGACGGTCGTGATGCGTCGTGTTCGAATCCCAGCATGCACTGCCACGAGCACCCTCGGGAAGGAGCTCTATATAAATGGTTAACAAAAGCACCTAAGATGCTACGTACCGTGGTGCCGTACAAATGAATTACATTACGCAAACATTTGCATTTGCAGAGATGCCGACAATGCGGTCGTCAGGCCTCTGCCTAGAATCAAGCGAGTGCTGTCCGATGCTTCTTGCCTTCCTCATTTGGTCCAGGTTTCAGCCTAATTAATACTTAAATTTCATCTCTTTGTAGATGCTGGTTTTGAATGTTTCTGAAAACATTTTAGATTTATGTTTAGGTCACTTTCTTATTTATATTTACTCCACAAAGTTAAATGTACAAATTGCCAAATGGAATTGTTTTATTTTAAATTTGAAAACCATCATATCAGGTGCTGTGTAACATGAGTTAGTAATTGTTGCTTTCTTACCTTCAGTTGTTGATCACATTTGACCCCACATTGGTGGAGAAGGTCAGCACCCTCCTCCACCTGGTGATGGACGAAAATCCAATCATGCCTCGACTTTATTTGTCTGGAGTCTTCTATTTCATCCTCATGTACACCGGTTCAAACGTTCTGCCCGTGGCCAGGTTCTTGAAAGCCACGCACATGAAGCAGGCCTTCAGATCAGATGAGGTGAGATGAGTCATACTCTGAAACTAAAATAATTTACTTGTCAAATTGTTGGAAATTTAAGCAAGACAAAACAAAAATTTTAATTAACATTGGATGCATTTTGTTATGACTGCAACAATTTTCAAATTATTTTTGAAGGACCGATTAAATTTGGCATATTTAAATTTGTGAAAAGAAAAATTATTATTACATACATTTAGTGCTTCATCAATGATGCACTTCACGACCAATGACTTTTGTGAGTCGAAATAATCCAAATATTCCTCTAAATGTCTTTGCAAAATGACATTAAAATCATCTAGAATTGTGATTTTATTTGGACTTCAACATTCACCATTATGGAAGGAAGTATTTCCATTAAAGGCCTAAGAAAATTGATGATATCTTAGAATCATTTGTAATTACAAAATGCTCTCCTTAGATGAGGGATGCCAATCATGAATGGGTTTTGATACTAGTTGTCTAGAGGATTAAAATTTCTATTGAAATATTTGTTCGCAATACGATTGCATAACATGGCCACAAACATGATTTTAAAGACGGCATTTCACCGCGAAAGTATTTCCTTACAAAACTCGATCCGGTTTGTTTGGATTAAATACTTCTGAACGGAAGGTTGCACACCACTTCAAGTATTCCACTTTAGAAATCTCTGCTGCATTTCGTAAAATGTTCTTTCAGACTATGTAGAGTTATGTTAAACTTTGGTGTTCTTCATCACATAAAATGCCATTAAAACAATATTGAAATTCAAAAAATGTCAGAGAATGCAGAATTATTTTTCAAATAAAAAATTAGGAGTTTTAATGATGCTCTCTTAGAAATATGAGCTTGAGAGATAGATATGATAAACATGAGGTAAATTAATTTCAACATTTTTTTTTTTATTTTGTAGAATAAAGGATCGGACATAATGGTCAAAAGTGTTTTGGGTCATTTGCTGCCAGAAGCAATGGTTTGTTACCTGGAGAATTATGATCCTGAGAAGTTTGCAGAGATATTTTTGGGCGAGTTTGACACCCCAGAAGCAATTTGGAACAGAGAAATGAGGTTTTTCTGCAATTTCAAAGCCCTTTGTAACTTCAACATGAAAACTTGCTTTCATCGTGGCAGACGACTGATGATCGAAAAGATTGCTTCCCACGTTGCTGACTTTTCTCCGCGTCTGCAGAGCAACACGAGAGCTCTTTACCACTACTGCCCCGTTCCCGTCATCGTCTACCCGCAACTTGAAAACGAACTCTTCTGCAGCATTTTTTACCTCAGACATCTTTGCGACACACTCAGGTTTCCCGATTGGCCTATAAAAGAACCGGTACGTATCGCATTTTCGTCACCCGTCGTCGCATTCCTGTCTCGAGCGGAGATGTTAATAAGATTCAAATTTAGCTTTGTTTGTGACTTTTCTCTTCAATTGCATGATGATGGATTTCATAAAATGTTTGTTGTTTTAAGGTGAGGTTGTTGAAAGACATCCTCGAATGCTGGAAACTCGAGGTTGAGAAGAAACCTCCTTCCATGTCTGTCGATGATGCTTTCGAAACTTTGTGCCTGGACAAGGATGTGATAGGGTGAGTCAGTTACTTAGTCGATCTCCTGTGTTGTTGTTTTGCTAATTTTAAATAATTCTTCAGGTTGGATGAGGCAAAAATCAGAAAAGCTTACTTCAAGATGGCTCAAAAGTACCATCCTGACAAAAATCCTGAAGGAAGGGTGAGCGATTTGGTTGTTTGATTTTTTAATATAATTTATTATAATCAGAATTTGACCTGATTGTAGGAAGTCTTTGAAAAAGTAAACAAGGCTTACGAATTCCTGTGCAGCAGATCCAAACTGGTCGAGGGACCGAACCCCAAGAATATCGTGCTCATTTTGAAGGCTCAAACAATTCTTTTCAGCAGATTCAAATCAGGTAAGATGTTTATTTGTTTTAGAAATATTTTTATTACATTAATTTAACTTTTGCAGTTCTCGAACCTTACAAGTATGCTGGCTACCCCACCTTGATTAAGACCATCCGGTTGGAATCCACCGACGAAGGACTCTTCTCAAAATCCGTTCCTCTGCTCAGTGCCGCCGCCGAACTTTGCTATCACACGATGAATTGTTCTGCTCTTAACGCAGAAGAACTGAGGAGGGAGAATGGCATCGAGGTGAGGTTCCGATGTTTCGTTGAGCGATCCGAATTATCCGAAGCCATTTGGCATTAGTTTAAAAATTTAATTCATCCATTTAAAGGTTCTGCATGAAGCTTTTTCAAGATGTGTTGGTGTTCTCAGTAGGTCTTCAAAATCTGAGGATCTTTCAGTACAAGTAAATGCAATTCAACACAACTGATTGAATATTCTTGGAAGTATTTGAATTTTTCAATTCTTTCCCTTTAGGTTTGTTCACATGTTGTTCAATGTCTGGGAGTATCATCCCAGTTTGAATCTTGCAGAAATCAAATTGTGGAAATGCCGACCGTCACCCAAGAAATTTCTAGAATTCTCTACTACCGAGTAATTGTTCATCATTTGCCGATGTTCTTGAGGACTAGATTTTATGATTTCTTCGACCTGCAGAATGTTCCAAAGTTGTGCCAACATGCCACCGAGTGTGTCAGCCTGATGTCCATAGATCTTCTTCTGCAGACCCAGTTGTTCAAAGCTGGTGTCTTGTGGCACCTATTACTGTTTCTCTTTGATTATGACTTCACACTGGAGGAAGGAGGTGTGCAGAAATGCGACGAATCCAATCAACAGGTGACCATAGCAGTTTACCTATGCTCTTCGTTCCTTCTTTAAAATTTATTTCATTCATTAATTATTCTATCATCCGTTAGGAAATTCAAAATTCTTTGGCTAAACTAGCAGCAAGGAGTTGCGCCAGATTGGGTGGCTACTTGTCGGGCGAAGATTCGACGCCCGAGAATCCGCCCATCAAGAAATCTCTCTGCGCTCTCCTCACGCCATATCTCGCCAACAAGTTATCGCAAGGCAAACCTGCAGAGGTCAGTTGTGGTGCAGTTTAATAATGCTTCGTTATCTTACGGACGTGCATTATATAATATATTATAGATAATAATGTCATGATTATCCACAGTTGCTTAAGTTGTTGAACAGCAACTCTGAAAACCCGATGTTGATTTGGAACAACGAGACGAGAGCAGAACTTGTAGAATTTCTGACAGATCAACAACAACAGAAGATAAGAACGGTAAGTTATTGGGAAAGTTCTTAAGTATTCGTAAGTATTATTGGGAGTGATCATTTAATGGTTCATCATCACCTGGTTCTGCAGGGATCCTGCGATGAGGATTATGGCAGCAACTTCCAGTTTTCCTCATTGAGTAAGGAACTCATCGTAGGAGATGTCTTTGTAAGAATTTACAACCAGCAACCCACCTTTCCTTTGGATGTGAGGAATTGCTTTATTTCAAAATGATCTGATAAATTTTAATTTGATAAATAATAATTTTTATGCATGGTTTTTTTTATTTTATTACATTTTATTATATTTTAGAATGCCAAAGGTTTTACTATAGAACTTTTAGACCATTTGGGATCCCAGGCACAAGTATTTCAATTATTTTCAAAAACAGTTTAAAAAGTTGTAAAGTTAAAGAAGTGATTGTTTGTTGTGCAGTATCTTCATTCCTTGATGACCCTGCAACAGCAGCAAAACAATTCTGCCAATTCCAGCCAGGAGAGAATTTCAAACGTGGCCGACTGTCTCGAAGCCCTGCATAATGTCATTAAGAACAATCCCGGTGCGATTCACTTTTCATGTTTTATGTCAGTAGGAGCATAAAATGTAATTATACATTGAGTAGAGATGAATCATTTACGTTTACAAGGCACCCGTTATGCGCGACCCACAAAAATAAAAACAATACATTTGCTATTTATTATTATTGCAGGAGTCGAGATGCAATGCATTGGTCATTTCAAACTCCTCTTTTGTCTGCTCAGAATTGAAGGCTTCTTCGTGGTCCAACAGAAGGCCCTTGAGGTTTGTTAATTGTTCGAGTGAGTCACAAACCGTTGCTATTATTCATTTCACCAACACAAGCGAGAAGACCTTCACGAGCGATAAGTGGAATCACATGTTTAAATGCACTTTCAGTTTCCGTGACTAAAAGTTATTATGTTCAACAAAACTCATATTTGTAATTCAGCAGTCACACAAATATTTTCAAATAGTGGTTCTTGGTTTACGGGTTTTGACTATGCGAATGAATAATGATAAAACCACTTCAGGTCATATCATGTGTGACAGGCAATCAGGAGTGCATCAATGACATATCTGCCTCTCAAGTCATGGCATACCTTCTTCTGGCCATCACGTCACTCCCTCAAAGTTCGTTGAATAACTTTGTAGCGAGCTCGGTAAACGATCGGCAAGGTCATTCAAGTTCGTACCTGTGTAATGTGTATAATTCAACAACAAAGACTTCAGTGTCTCGTTTGTTATTTTAAGCATCGTTCGAGTGCTCGGTGTATTTAAATCCTTGGTATTTTTCAGTCAATCAACTGACACTCCAAGTCATGTACCCGTTGACTTCCAATACAAAACTTCTCAAGGAAATCATAAACAAAGGTAGTAGTTTTTAATATGAGCAGTGAGCAGACACAATTACGAGCAATTCCAATGCATTCTAATCAGGTGGACTGCTTTACCTCCTGGATCTCTTCTGTAGTTCCACAAGTCCTGTTACGAGGCAACAATGTGCAGAATTGTTCGGACGCACGCTCTCCGACAAATTGGTCGGTCCTCGAGTGAGGATCATCATGATGAAGTTTCTTCCTTCCCTCCTCTTGGATGCCATGAGGGATTCCCCTGAGACAAGCATCCATCTCTTTGAGGGTTCATTTATTCAAATATTTGCCTTCAAGTTATTAATAAAGTTTAAACTCTCGTTCTTCCTTCGAAAGGCACCCACGAAAACCCGGAACTGATCTGGAACGACGACTCGCGACAACACGTCACCTCCACTGTCAAGGAGATGAGAGAAAAGTGAGTCCATAAAGTGGCAGTTCATAAAGAGGTTTTTTTATAAATGTTTCTTTGAATTGCAGCCACTACAACCTGCAAAAGGATAATCCATCCGTGAAGTGGGCTTATGACGAAGAAATGGAATGTTTGTATGCTGGAGGAAAAGGTGAAGTGGTTGTGGGTGATGTGTACTTGAGACTCTTCATTGCCAACCCCGGATGGGTGGTGAGGAAGCCGAAAGAATTCCTGGTGGAATTATTCGAGAGGTGGTCGCAACTCGTATCCCAACCTCGTTTTGACGTGAGTTTTCAAACGTTATGTAATTGCACCGTTCGTTACACGTTTGTTTTTAAAACAGGGGGAAGCATTAGAGATGGTCACTACAGCTCTTGTGTCTTTCCTGAATCTCCAGTCGGCTTTACTGGATCAGGTGCCCCAGCTGGGTCTCATTCCAAAGTTATTTAAATCCATGACGAACGGAAACGATGCCATTCCTAAGTCGGCACTGCTGATCGTACAACAACTGGCGAACAGTGAGGTCTGTCTTCACATTCGAATGTAAATTTTAGTTCTGCATTTCCTGAATTGCAATAAGTTTGTGTTTAAGATGCATTTTTAATTTGTTTCTTTAAGCAATTTGTTGGATCAAAATCGTTTTCCTTTGATCAGGTTTGCATAAGAGCCATTGGTCAAACGAATTCAATAGGTCCAATGAAAGAAGCCATGCAAGCTAGGGAGGACATGGTCGGAGTGGGCTGTGAATCTTTGATGAGAATGTTTGACACAAATGATGAATGCCTTGTGGAACAAGTTTGTTTTGGAAATGTTTAAACTCAGTTTCTAATATTTTAATTAAAATGTAGGTGAAATTAGTAACATTAATTTGAATAATTTTGTAATCATATGGATGTGAGAGGATTTGCAATCGCTGATCAAAATTAATGTTGGATATTTTAAGGCACTGAAAACTGAAATAATTTCTTTCTTGTTGAACTTGTTGGAAAAAGATGTATTAGAATTTGTGGAAAACATTGCCTCAGTAAAAGCACAAATTGTAAAAGCTCTCAAGGCCATGCAACTCAATCCAAAGTATGGAGAGCAGGTTGATGATTTAACTTTACACTTGCTTTGGAAAGAATGGAATCTTCATATTCATGGGTGCTTTCTTGCAGATTAATGAACTACTTGAAAAGAGCTCCATTTGGAAGGATTACAAGAGTCAGAAACATGATCTCTTCCTTTCTGATAGGCCTTCTGCAGGCTACTTGACAGGTGATCGTAGATGACTATATTTATCTGAGTCAATTATTCAATTTGGTATTAATAAATTAATTAATAAATAAACATCTAATCAGCTTAAAAATAAAAATTGCAGGATCTGGGGTGGCAGGTTATCTGACCTGCTCAAATCCAGCAAACTCGGCCATTTCAAGCATCCCTCCACCTATGGTGTGACAGAGGATTCATTTCATGAGGCTCTTCATGAAGGAAATGAGATAAAAAAAAAATGTTATAAAATATATATTATATGAAACTCTTTAGTATTTTCAATTTGCATTTGAGGAAAGACATCCTTTGAAACTTTCATGACAGCTTCGTGTTTGTCTCAAGTATTATTGATGCCGAAGGATGTAAGCTTTTAAAGTGCATTGACTGTCAGCACCTTCAGTTTGTACTTCATCATGATTTTGTGATTGCTTGTTGTTCTTGTATTTCTGCTTCCAAAATAGCGCTAAAGAATGGTAAGGGAGATAAATTTGAAAACATTCGGGAGGCAATCGTAATTAGGTTAAAACTTGTTGGATTGACGTTGCTTTGTTATCACCTTCGTTACTGTTGCAGTCATCAACGTACAAGGTGAGAGCACAGTTGACGTCAACTTGAGATGTTGGTTAATAAGTGCGATTTAGGATGATTGCTTTGGGGATGTGTCATGCTTGTGGCTTAGTAACCCTGGCGACAGGTTCACCATAATTTTCGTGGTTTGAAATCTGAATCATTTGTCCCAATTTTTGTTTTTCTGAAACGTCCTTAAATCATTACAATCCAGGAGATGACTCCTAACTTACATCGACTCCTGCTTACGTTTGTGTTTATTATGAGGCTGGAGAATCCGCGTTCCTTTACATTCCGACTTGGGAGCAACGAGTGGAGCACGATATATAATAATTACAAGGTGATTCGTATTGTCTGGTCAATAATTGGTCAAAATGGTTGGCTGTCTTGTGTGTTCAAGTTACATCATAGCTCGAAAAGTATGTTAATGTTTGGGATCTATCACCATTTCATGTCGGCTGTGCTGTACTCGCTGTTGAGGGTTCCCTATGTTCTCATGCCATTCAATCGATTTCTCGTTCTTAGGAGAAAGGGACGTCACTTCAGCTTTTTCTGAGGTTGGGAGAAATTTATTTACAACAGCGGTTGTCCATTCGGGGGGATTGATACATCTGTTTAAACAAGACCCCCAAAAACAAAATTTGAGGACATCCTCCTCCCAATAGCTCTCTTAATTTTTCATAAATAAAATTGTAAATACTGTTTTGTGTATGAGTATACATTTGCAACGAGAACAATTTGTATTTGTGGTCCACCAGATCCTACAATTTGTGGATTGAAAATTTACAGAAATTACAAAAGAAGCAGATAAAAGTAATAGTATAATATTATTACAAATTTATAAAAAATATGAAATTAATGTAACAGAACGCAGGAGCAAACTTAATCCAAACTGGCGTCGTTTGGTTTCCCATAGCAACGCATTTGTGTAAGAGTTCATTTTCTTCGCAGAGGCATGAATTCCTTATGTGTAATATGCAATAGATAACTAATTAAATAAGGTTTCTCCGTCCAGCTTTGTATGTTACGTCAGCCAAATTGTCGGTCATTTATCGTTGTTCGATAAACAAAGTGGCCGATTAGCGATGATTAAATAATGCAGTGCTTGGTTGGTTGTTATTTACGTCCATTTCATTACTAGATGATTACGACGGACAATATAGTTTCTGCTCCACAGCCCTATATTGAGGAAAGATGTTATTAATTTGAACAGGTGAATTAAAATTTATAAATGTAGCTTTTAAAATTCCAGGTATATTCCACAGTCTCTCGGCTTTGCTTATAAGCTTGTTCGGTAGTTCGTTGGCTTTTGCTGGCCTACTGGGTTGCTCGCCTGCTTGCATTGCTGGCGGGCCCGCCCGATGGCTGGCCGACCGGTTAGGAGGCTTGCCGGATTTGCCGGTGGATTCATGGGTTAATTTGCTGGCTTTTCAGTGGGTTCGCTGGCGGATCAGCAGTTTGGGCGGGACCCTTGCTAGCTTTGTGACCTTTTTTATTGCACCTCACCAAAAGTCACCAAATAGCGCTATACAAATGGTTAACAAAAAGCGCCTCTGATGCATATGGCGCTATACAAATGAACATTTACATAATGTTTTTTCGCCAAATTCCTTTTACTGTCCGATGATGAATAAGGTTAAATACTGTGAATGCTAAAGCAATTCCTAGATTTAAAGACTCAATCGATGAAACTATTATCAGCAGAGCCACGACCTACTTCGGCAGTTTCGATCGAATGCCTAAATCTAAACTTACTATTTTGCTCATCTAAAGACCTTATTGGCCAGATCACGTTTTTCACCGCCATTTTATTTTTCGGGAGGAGTTGTGCAAGTAAATGAAGTGAATGTATCTCAGCCTCCTTTGTTGTTTTGCTAGGGAAGATGACTTTATGATCCAAAACATAATGCGTTGCGTATGATTGTGAGAGCATATTTAACAGTTTTAAGTATAACAATTTTAGTATAACAAGTTTTAAGTTTTAACAATAACTGAGTTGACGATTACCGACAACTACTTGTTTAAAACTATTTGAAGATTTATTAATAATAGGTAAATACTTTATTATTTATAGTAATCGAAAGGATCTGTATGAACCACTAAATTGATTTCCAAAACACAGCAATTCAACAACGCAAAACCAGCAACTAAGCATCCACAGAACAAAAAGCAAATCGTATTCGATTCAACATAATTTAAACTTTTCTGGATTGTTATAATTTTTCATCTTTACGATTCATTCACGTCCTTTTGATCTGTGAGAATTTTTGCTGTAATAACACGAAATGATCACAGCTTATATTAAAACATATTTTATTCTTGGAATCCAATCATTCCTTACCTTTAACGCTGAGAATTCTTCGTTCTTTAGCCTTCCTCGTAAAGACTCTAGTTGTTCCAAAACTGCAAAAGGTTTCCCTCTAATGTCTTCTATTAGAACTGAGGTTAAACAATCACTCACCATCTGTACTTCCTATTAGGTCCAACGCGGATAAGTTGATCAGGAGTACACATAAGTTCGGATTGTTAACTCTTTCATTGAAATTGATTGAAACGCCGCAGTATGAACAAAGTTCTTCGAACTCTAAAGGAAGATTATGAATCTTTTCTAGTATTTTTGCTTTGCATGCGTCCATATCAAAAATCTGTTCGACGTAGTTATCATCATAATCAGTTAAGCTATGTTTATGTTAATGCCACCTTAAATCCTTAAATTTTACTTTACTGGGAGCCTCCACAATCTTTTCGAAAGACCCTTCGTGTCCGTTTCCGGGGACTTCAAAATAAGAAGGGACATAATTCATCTCCACTCCAGATTTGAGTTTCATAGCAAATATGTTTCCATGTTTATCCCTCCTCAGAAGCAAACCCTGCAATTAATTTCTTTTCAGTTCAACGAAAGAAATTTCAATGCGCCAACCTCGTGAAGATTATCGATGCTATTCTTTCCAATCCTTGTCAGCCAATTGAAATCTGGACTTTTTAATCCCAGTCTGAATTTTAAGAACAACATTTTTAGTTACTTTTTATGAAAAAGTGAAAGGAATTGTCAACATTTTGCCATCATATTTATTGGCGCTGTTATTAACAGTGACTTCGTCGTCTCTGACGTAACACTTCACTGCGACATTTTCCATTTCCACGATGATGATTTTCATCCAATATGTGCTGCAGAGTGTTGGAAAAGAATCCAAACAATCTTTGATCAAAAACTGGAATATGTAATTTTAGAATGGAGGTCTACAGTGTTTGCAAATATTTATTAATTAAAAGAATTTTTGCCTCAACTGCTTTAAATTACGAATTTAAAAAAATTGTTATAGCCAGAATCAAACCTTTAAAATTGGCTTCACTAAACTTCTACCAACTGGTTCGATGTGAACGGATAAAGACTTGTAATATTTTTCGGCGATAAATCTTCTTATGTGGGCCTGACACTTCCTGATTTGTTCTGTTTTTAATTCTACCAGCTGATTCAATCTTCTCGAACAAGCGTAACTGAGGTAAATCTGTTGAAATAATAATGTCGTGATTTTATATTTTATTGCAATAAATAAAATTACTATTATTATTTTAATTTTTGATTATTCTTCACTTTAATGTTCCCAATTTCATGAAAAATATTGACGATTAAGAAATTATTTTCGATTAAGAAAGTATTTATAATACTCAAAAAATAACATGTCAACAAGAAATGTTGAGAATAAATTCTAAATTAAATCAACCGATTTCAATGAACGAATCACCTTCGTTTTTCCTATGAAATACTCGTTAAGCCCCAACGAAGCCAACAATTTCACGCAGTTACTGAAATTCATCTCGGAGTTTGGCAGCATTGGCAAGCTAATAAGCTTATATCTTCAGGGAATAAATATAAATATTTTAAACGATGTTTAATAATTACATGATTGTTGTTGGTTATTTAATAATTTAGTAAATAAAGGAAATAAATCATTGAATCAATCTCAAGCACTTATCGCTAACTCGGTCAGAAATTGAACACTGTCGAGAGAGATGTAATTCGTTTTACGGTGGAGGGCGATGGTGTTTGGGATGTTGTGGAGTTGTATTTGCTGCTCAACGAACCTTTCATCGAATGACTTTAAGGAGTTCTTAGGCGTTGGATTGATACATCTGTTTAAACAAGACCTTTACCTTTATCTTTACGACCATTTCGAAACATTTCTCCATCCGTCACAAGTGAAGAAATAAAATTATTTCCTTTATAATTATCAGATAAATCAATTTACCAATAGCAAATAAACTTATTTACCTTATAAGTATCGTGGGCATTTCCAACTCCGAAAAAAGTTCTTTGAGGCTTTGCTGCAAACATTTGTTGATTTGATTTATTCGGCTGAGTGATTTAAAGCCTTGAGGTTGAATAGAAATGCTTCAATTTACATGACTCCGCATGGACTTAGCTACTAAACCATTTGCCTATAATGGTTAACTCAACCTAATTTAATGTCATAATAATATATAATGTTATAATAATACTTAATTTAATATGGTTTAACAACTTATTATTGCATTATTATTATTCCATGCGTACTTCTTTAAACCATTTATATGGAGAACAAAGAAAAATAGAGTTTAAATTATTGTTGTTTGCTTGCATCAGCTGAGGATATCATTCTATTCTTTCTTTTATATTATGTTATGCTATGCTATGCTATGCTATGCTATATTATATTATACTTATATTATATTATTCTTTATAATGGTATTTATTTCTTCAAAAAATACATTAAATTTAATGGATCTGTTGAGAACCTTGAAGTCATGTGTCAGAAAAATTTCCTTCTTTGACCAATTCGTGTCTTTTTTGCTGAGTTATTAAATTTGATTTAGTTTTAATGAATAATGTTTGCACCTGTTACGAAGATGTAGGCAGATGCAGGTTAACGTAAATAATTAACGTTCTACATCAACACTAACTCAAGTAATTTACAGGCAATTACAGTAAAATTACAATTAATTAAATACAGTAAATTAAGTCACAACGTTTTTTGCGAGGTTTCCACTTTTCTACCCGCCAACAAATTTGATGCATCTTCTTGTCTAAAAATGTAAGACGACAAGTTATTCGTAGCATTATTAATTTCCCAAAACGACTAAACATTGCCATTACTTATTAATCATTACTTAGTAATTCTTACTTATGATTGGGTTTGCAACGAAGCATATTGATTACAAATTGACATTCAGACTTGTTAAAACATTCAATCAAGTCATTGGCAAAGGATCGCCCCCGATTTTTTTCAATAAATCCATGAATGGAGTACACGACCTATAAGCAGAGGATATTATCATCATTATTGTTATATATTATTACTTCGTACATTCGTATGTCTTAAGAGTATTTCTTACTGGGCACAAGGTGTGGTTGATGACAAATTGCAAGCTGTTGTTTTCTACTTTATTAAAACCCTTGTGATTGTCAAGGTTGTGGTTGATTTGTTGAATGAGGTCGAGGTTTGAATGCTTGTGTGAAGACGTTACTTCGTCGACGATATTCAAGAATGTTCCTGGCTAAAAACGTTCAATGAGAATAAATTATTAAGAAGTGATATTAAGAATAATTAAGAAATAATGTTAATGCTTAAGAAATAACACTAGTAATAATTTAGTAATAAACAAAATAATTAATAACAACTCTATTCCACCTCAATCAGAAGATCAATCAAGAGGTCATTTGTGCTGAATTCAACTTCGTTTATTGAATCCTGACTTGCTGGGAGAACGTGGAGACTGTTGTTAAAATGTTTGAACAAAACATGGTTGGAATGCCAGACGAGTTTTTCATTGAACGAGTTGATGATCAGTTGCTCCAAGTGGTTGCTCTTCTTGTGTTCGAATCCGAACGCATCCAAGATGTTTATCTTTAACTTTTCGAACCTTTTGGTGATTCGATGAGTGAGAGATGAACATTATTTTGAAACATCTTCAAATTACCCCGAATTTTTTGGAAAGAGGTTGTAGTTTATCCTAAAGATGATGAATGTCACCATTTGTTCGTACAAAAACCTCACAGAGGAATCACAGTTCTGGGATACTTCCTCCAAATTTCTTAAATTTCTTACTTTTTCGCCTAAAAAAATGTCTAATTTACAATTGTCAGCCAAAATGCTGCTTTAAATTTAAAGTTGAACTACAGAAAATGTGACCTTTTTCGATAATTTCTTTTGTCAGCAGAAACTTTTCAAGTTCATCCACATCGAGTTTCAACAATCTGCTAACTTTAGAAATTCAAGGTTTATGAAATTAAAACTTCAGCTATCATTTACGTATTTATATTTTTAAAACATTGTTGTGCCAAAATAACCTGTTTTAAGGGTTTTATCACTTTCAACAGAAACATTATAAAATGAGTTTTTACAGAATTTCATGTCTTTTAAAAGAATCACAGACGTCAGGATGTCTATAAGATCTTCTATTTCCTATTTCAAAATAATTCCCCTTTTGAATTGTTTGATTTTAACCGTAAACCGGCATCACCAACTTTCGAAGTAAAGCCAAATGAAAGCAGGCATTGGACAACATCCTTCCACTGATAAGAAAATGATTCTTCTTTCGTTGACGCAGAGAAGTCTTGCAAAATATTCGCTCGTGAAAGTCTGGAAATGGTTCATGATTTTATGGAGTGATTGAATGTTGTGAGGTGTTGAAAAGAACCTGTGTGAATTTGGATCTTTTATTGAATTCTTGGAGAGTTTCTGTTTATCGACTCCAAAGAAATAATAGTAAAATATGTGGAAACTCTTCTCGCCAGTTTCCAAATTTGTCAGTCTCAATGATTCGAGGAGGTAATGCTTCACATTAACTACAGTAAAACATGTTTAGAATTTCCATATTCTCTCATGCACATGTTTATTACACACTGAGTATTGTATATTGAATACTAGGTGAACACTGTATATAGTACTAAATGCACACTGTATATTATATAATGTACTAAATGCACACTATATATTGTATATTGTACTAAATGCACACTATATATTGTATATTGTACTAAATGCACACTAAATATTGTATATTGTACTAAATGCACACTGTATATTATATAATGTACTAAATGCACACTATATATTGTATATTGTACTAAATGCACACTGTATATTGTGTAATGCATATTGTCCATAAAACACCATTTAACCTCCTATACAACTCCCATCTTCGTTGAAAAACAACTGAAACAACTTGACGCATCTCGTGCTGTTCGGATGAAGGTCTGTTTCGGCATTTGTGAATGCTTCGAGGAGTTTGTTCAACTGAAATCGTGCGTAAAAGCTTGAATGATAATTGGTGAAACACAATTAGGGGAAAATGATTGGTGGAAAGTGATTGGAGGATTACAAAAATCAACCATCATCATTTTTTTCATCAGCACTTTGTCTTTGACGCATTCCGTCTCCGCCATTACTTCCATGATATTTTCACAGCAATGAGATTTTCCTTTATAAGCAATAACAATAATATTAACATTCAACAAATGAGTGACTTTAACTTTCAAATGTGTGCAGATTAGCTGAGAGTTTTGAACATATGACTTATGTTGGCGGTAATGGCGGTATTGGCGGTAATGGCGGTATTGGCAACATTCGTAAGGTTCCGTGCTCGCAGCACAGCCCAGCTTGCACTGCCGTAAGTGCTCTGGGATGGAGCGCTATATAATTGGCCAACAAAAAGCGCCACTGAAACTGCATATGGGGCTATATAAATGAACTACATACACACTAAGTTTTTGTAAAATCATATTTCATCATAAATCGATGAACTTTTTCCGAAAAGTAATGAAAAAGGGTTTAATTCTGCTCAGTTAAATAAAGTCACTCCAACACCAAATTTCTAAAATCACATATAAATAGCACTATGTAGTCCAAATCATCTCAGTCATGCAACGGCCTTTAACCAACTAAACTAGTAGCTCTATGACTTCCTGAAGCCTTCCTTTTTACTGAAGAACTTTTTGGACCTTCTGGAGCTTCATGAAACTTTCTAGAACTTAGTACAAGTCTCGAACTTTCTGGAACAATCATTGTTTTAAAGCAAGTAAGCTTCCTGATTCAACAACATTAATTGCTCTTCTGAAAGATCTCCAAGTATGATTTTTAGTTATAGTGTCTCATAAGAAAAGTGCTTGTAACACTGAAAGAAACAAAGATCTCAATTTCAAGAATCACATAGTAAAAGAACTGTTCCATTGAAAGAACAATCATAGAAAAAGCAAGGCGTGCAGGTTGGCCGAATAGGTTGCGTTTCCCGCATGCGGTGTAATGGCAACAGTCGTAATGAGTCGTATTCGCAACCCAGCCTGCACCGCCAGGGAGCGCCCTCGAGTAGGAGCGATTGATGATTGATGGTAAAGCGATTGAAAATGCCTTCACATCCCATTCTGATTTATAAGGCGCTCAATAGGTCGGCTAAATGCAACAACAAAAATACAAAACAGCAGGATACCACTAGAAATCCGAATTGTTGGTCGCTATCCGAATAAAATGCCTTGAGCATCATTCAAAGGAGGGAAAAAAGACAAAAAAGAAATTGCGAAAGCAACATGTTTAAAACATCGAATATCCTTATATCCTGGAACAATGTTCATTTGTCTCGGGTTGCTTTTTTTTTTTTAAGAAACTGGAAGATTTCCTAAAGTCAAGTTTCAGAAAATACTTGAATGGAATTCAATACTTGAATAGAATGCCATTCCAAGAGCAATACTGTTCGAAATTTTTAAATTCATCTACAGATAGACGAACCATTAGTTTACTGACCAAATCTACAGTACTTATGTAGCAGCTTGCAGGTTCATGAAAAAGCATAATACTCTGTGAAGAAATTTTGGAATCAAAAACCATCAGTGACTGAAAATTTCCAAATCAAATCAACATGCAGAGCGGGCAATCAAGTGCCTTCGAGATCTTTATGATATGAAATCTATATAAAGAAGATTAAATTTGTTTTGTTTAACAAAACATAATAATTGCATATTATGCCATAATTGTGTTAAATAATCCGCGATCTTTTTCATTATATAACTATTCGCACTTGTAGAATTGAAATGTAAGTTTGTAATTGTAGAGTGGTGGATTTAGAGGGAACGGGGAGGGCCCCCCCCCCCGTGATTTTTAAAATCTAAGGTAAAAAATCTGTTTTAATTTAATGAATTTATTTTATTTCAATAATTCACGACTTTGGACGAAAGTATTAGTAGCTGTGGTAAAGCTACTAGAATTGTCGTTGTCGATCCATTGTTGTAACTTCTCAAAAACCGTTATTATTAAATAGGTAATGGTTGGTAAAATCAGATCACATAAAATTTCCGAATTTGATAAACTTTCTCTATCAAATAGCATATCGAAATTTGAGTTTTTAAAAATAATTCACTCAAAAGCTATCGTAACAAATCATAGAGCTCCTAAAGATGTGCCGATCACTGTACCAGTAGAGGTAATAGTTGATAATTTTGGTAGATTAGGTCGTCTTGCATTTTTTAAACTGTAACTTTGAATAAATTTGAATACAAAGTTCCTGAAACCATTTTATAATTAATAAGCAAAATGGCTATAAAATATCAGCCGGCTTAGCATTATTTGCATCAACAAGGGGTTTAGAGATTGGCAGTAAGGGGTCCAGGTTCCAGAGTGCGGCCCCCTTGCCAAAGTATTTTAGATCCGCCCCAATAATTGTATATGCTATGTTAGAGCAATGAACTGTTAAATGCTTCAAAATCTGCGTAAATACCATCCAATTACATCATTACAAATGCAAGATAACGCTTCTAAAATATTTGGAATTTTTTAGGCTTATTAGGTAAAATCGAATTAATTACCTCTGATTTTTTTTGGGGGTTACCTTTTTCAAAGACTAAATCAAATTAATGTCTTTTCCATTACTTTTAAAGAAAAGTTCATCGATTTATGAAACAGGAACATGGGTACCAAGAAAGTTATAACCATAACGCACACACTCCTCCAAAGCATGAAACAAACCCGATCCACATACTCCTGTTGGAATAACACAGCATTTATAGCCCTTCAGCATTTTTAAATGTGCTCGTGAAGCAATGTCAAGCATGGATGGAACCACTTTCTTCACAAATTGATGATGTTCCTGTAAACGTAAACACCTTTAATACTTGTTTATTATTTACATCTCATTCACCTTCTTCGAGTCTTTAATTGCTCCTCCTGGATTGACTGATATCAGAACATTTCTAAGGTACGTCTGTGGAGTAGCAACTCATTTGTGGATGCTCTATCACATTTCATTTCTTCAATTATGACAACACATTAATTGTGTTGTTAAAACAATACTCGAATTGCACATCAATATGATGATATTATTACGTATGACACGCCTAACTGATCTGATTATCCTAGGAAAATATTCTAGCAGGTTCATGATTTTCGAAATGGCACTAAACGCAAAAGGTTTTCTCTTTAAATAAATGTTTACATTATGTCGCCATTCTTGAAATATTTTGCGACCTTGAAACGGGCATTCCATCTTCTGATATAGCCACGGGAGGGCAAAGAAAGGAAACTGCCCTCTACCCCTGTCATTATGCCCCATTATATTTGTCCAAACCATTATACTTTTTCTTAATGTGGGGGTATGAATAGCTAATCTCAATAAAATAAAAACAATGGAACTATTACATATTATATGTTAGTAATTTAGTAATTTAAATTAGTAATTTATTACACATTGAAAATTTCGATAACTAAATTACTAATGCTTTTGTATTTTTTGCCGATCATTCGAGTGCCTTATGTATCCGAATAGAATGCGAAGACACTTTTTAATCGCTCTACCATTTACATAGCGCTCCTAATCGAAGGATTAGCAGGTTGGGCTCCGAACACGACACATTGCGACTGTTGTCATTACGACCGCATGTAGGAACGTAACCCATTCGGCCAACCCGCACTGCTTTCCTTATATGTCGTTAGTGTGAAATTATTTGTTTGTCGTTATTCCAGCATCAAACAAGAATTGAATAAAATATTAAAATTCATGTATGCAATGACGATCATATACCGTTCGTCTTGTTATGCTAGAGAACTTTAATTTAATAAACAAGAAAGCAATCAACTACAAGTTAAATTTATGTTCCTGTTCAAGATTTAATGAGATTGATTTTTTTTTGCTTTGATCATCCATTATAATATCATTCAATATAATATCATTCAATGTAATATCATTCAATGTAACATCATTCAATATAACATCATTCAATGTAATATCATCTAATATAATGTCATTCAGTAGGCAGCTTTTTTCAGCACACTTTTTCGTAGCAAAAAGAGCTGGCGCAGCTGGAGGACAGGTTTCCAAAGTTTTAGAAGGTTTTAACAACTGGGAAAAGGCTTTGGGTAAAAAGGCAGGTTTTGAACAGAGTAATGAATCAAAGGTCATTTAAAGGCAGAGCAGGCACATCTAAATTTTTTAAATAAAAAAAAACATGTTGATGTAATATCAATAGAAAAAAGAAAGATAGGTTTATGTACAAAAGACGTACTTTGCGCTCCTGCATGCTGCTAATATGGCAGTCGTAATGTGTCGTGTTAGCAACCTAGATTGTTAAGGGTTAACGAAAATCGACTCCGCTCTATGCATTGGCACTTTATAATAAATGAACTACATGTACGACTGCAGTCTGATGGAAACTGGTGTAAGATAGGAGTATAATAAATATTTATTAAAAGCAAATAAAATCGTGCCACCCACTTGCGACTGACCACGTTTAAAGCGATCATGAAGTTCTCTGCAGATGTCTGCAATATCAGTCCCATCAACATCCAACAAATTGAACTTGTCCTTGGTCATATCCATTGAAACTGTGAATAAAGTCACAATTTTACATCTAATAATATCTGTTGACCAGTGAAGCTTAACGAAACTTAATCATCGAATATCGAAATGTAACTTTAATTAGCTCCACCAACAATAAAACATATTATTGATGACAACGACATTAATAAACGTCATAATAAGAATAACGATATTGATAAACTCGATATTACTTCGGGCTAAGTTCACATAATTAAAAGTCTTAGAGTTGAAACGAACCAACGATCAGCTCGTCTTCATTGAACTTATTTTCGGAAGCATTCAGTAGCCATTTCACTTCTTTAAAATTCAGCACGGCATTGTTCGGTCGCTTAACCAGAGCTATAAGTAAAGACGCCTGTTGAAGCTTGTGTAGTTCACCATAATTTGTAACACAGAAATAGGAAGCTCAACGTAATTTCAATGGAAGAGGAACTGGACGGAAGAGAAAAATTTGAAAGTTTTTTAGAAAGCATTAAATCATCCGATGTGCAGAAAAGTTTGATTTCCTTATTTTGCAGATTCGTTGACGTGTCCTTCACAGCAGGGTCAGTGTTTTGCCCTGCACTGGGGTCTGTCCACAGCATTGTCAAAATGTTCTACCCGAATTACAGTCAGGAGGAAATCATGAAGAACTTTGTTGACCTCAAGCGAATGATCAACAAGATGAACAACAAAATGATGGAACTTCTGTTGAGGAAAGATGGAATCACATCAAAACAAGATTCCTCGATGACATCGAAAGTCTCGAATCAGCAATTCAAATAACCTCACTTGCCCTGAAAGCAGAAAAGGAAGAATTTGCAAAGAATTGGATGGAAGAATTGATGGATCGAGGCAGAGGACTCATGCGACCACTGAACCACTTGCTGGACGGAGTTGCAGGTGAGGAAAGCCAATGTGAATTTGACGATCAAATTTTAATCTCTTTTTCCAATTACACTGGCGGTGACAAAAGAAAGATCGAAAGATTTTGCTTGTACTTAGATCAACTCCTTTTAAATGGGCTGGCTTCTTTATGCGTCTACCTTACTTTTAGGAAAGGAATTGAATGGTGCCATGAAGTCGTTGACAGCTTAAATTTCGAACAGAGACTTACGAGGTCAGTTGGAAACATGATGGTAGTTCTAGAGAGATGCGAAAAAGAATGCACAATAAACATGCGCAAGGACGCAAAGGAGATTTTAATGAAAGAAACAGGTGATGTTCAAAGCAGTCTCTTAAAAATCTCAGAAATCTATTTCAAGAAATATTATTGGATGGAGACCTTTTTCATATTTTACAAATTAATTGGAAGAAATTCTCAAGTGAACCCGAAAGATGTTTTAAGCGATAAAACAGCGGTTGCTTCTGTGCACAGCACGGATGAATGTGATGGGCAAGACTGTGATTATGCGATTAGCGAGGGCGGGATAATAGAACATTTTGATTCTGGTAGCGACAAAGAAAAGGTTGACGAAGTCGACTTCTCCAATCAAGATGACAACAAGCGTTTTGTTCTCTTAATTTTCGCGCGAAGAAAACCTGTCGAAGAGACGTGTCTATCAAAGTTGGAAGCCACCAGAGTAGCAGAAGATTCTATTAGCCTGAACAGAAATTCAAGAACAGCTTTTAGAAAAATAAAAAACGAACTCGATTCCAAAGGAATAGCCTACTGGGGCTTGGCCGTCATGAAACATGCCGGTCATCTTTGGACATCTCGTGCAAGCATTTTCAAATCTGGGAGCAATGAAACCTGCGACGTCGTTTGGGTGGTGAAAAAGAGTTGCACTGTTTGTATTTTGTTGGGAGACGGAGACAGTCAACTTCAGTGACGACCCCAACCTCAAATTCTTGAGCAGTCCAATCAACTAATTTTATAATTCATTGTAAAACTTCAATTACTTTGTTTGCACTATCTGCATGATTTGAAAATAAACAAGTTATATTATGCCATCTGCCTAAAGGCTACAACAAGAACAAAGAAATAAACTTTCACTGAAGCTTCAAACGAAAGCAAACCTTATTCCCCCATTTATTCATAAAATGCCAAACATTTCAAAGTAACTAAATGGTGAAGGTTTCATATTCAGACACCTCCAGTCAAATGTTGATTCAGCGACAATGGTAACTGCTAACTTAAACAATCTCTAGTTTGCTAACAAACCATATTTGCTAACAAAAATTGCTCATTTGTATCTATTTCAATTCACTTCTAATGTCTCATAATCAAACAAAAGTTCACTTTTCCATTCAAAAAGTGTGAAAACATGTAACAAAGTCATCTGAAAGAGTTAACATATAAATGACATGAAACCAATCTTTATTTAAAATAAATTGTGCCAGTACTTGCATAACCAGCAAATCCTACACATATATGAGTTCATCTTCAATCAGCTTCAGGTGGTGCATCAAGGTCTGTATAACTCACGACAGCTCTCGGGTCTGCTCTCATTCTGAAAGGAATGGCAACAGGTGATCAAGATTCAAAACATCCCCACTAAAATCCACTCACCTGTCTCTTCTTGGAAGCGCATGCATGTTTTCCCTCTCCCTCCTGAAATCTGCTCTGTATGAATCATGTCCCCTCACGGCAAATGGAGTTGGATAAACACCTGAGAAATGTTATCGACATTTAATTTCTCTACTAAACTCATTCAATTATTTGACAGATCTTTTTATTAAGCAATTAATTAATTAAATGAATCTGACATCCAGGTGAACAGTTTTAGAATAAGCTAACTTTATCTAATTCTAACACGATGAATATCAAATATCCTGCTTATCATGAGATTTCGAGGTTTTCAAAGTTCAATTACTTACCAGGATAGAGCGGTGGCCGATAGAACGGGTGGTGAACAAATCCATGGGGAATGGGAGGAGGCAGTGGATTGGACACCTGTCGTGTCGATGGATGTTCAGGCAGCTGCAATCTTCTTGGATCGTTGAGATAATTGTTAAAATAGGCAACCTGTTATGACCAAAGTGATAAGTGTCAACATTTTCAGACCAATTAGTCATCATAAAAAAAAAAAAATATAAGAAATTTAAAAACCTAATAGGGAAATTTCAAACACAAAAGTACAACAAAAAACAAAACAAATCCTAACTTCTTTCTTGACATCATCGATCTTGTCTTCGTGCTTGCTCAAAATGTGCTTCTTGACAAACTCAGGTCCTTTGAATTTCTTTCCACTGAGAGGACACAACCATTTGTCCTTTCCAAGCTCCTGCATGTTGGAAGCAATGAACTTCTCCACTTCTTCCTCCTGGTTCTTCCTGCCCAACTTGATGGCGTCGGCATCATCGAGTTCAAACTTCGGATTCAAGAAAGGTCCTATCTTGTTTTCAAATGAGCTCATCCACTCAGTCACTAGAAAGTGTAAGTGCATTCACTGATCTTTCATCAAATGACAAAGCTGATTTAACTACAACTCACCATCCCCAATAGTAATTTTTGCAACAGTGTTGAGACCCCTGGCATGTATTATGCCACACCTGTGAGGCATTTCATCTTCATTGGGGTACTCATATGCTCCGTAGTAGTCGATCGAATAAACAATCCTCAGATACAACAGCATGCGGTCCAGCACCTGAACAAATGGAATATATTTTAATGATCGTCCTGGCCATAATTTTGGACTAAAAAGGCATCACCATCAAGAGTTCATCATCTCTTTCAATAACCACTTCAGAGCTCGAATCTTTCTCCTTTCCTGATCCTTCTCCTGCAATAAAATATTGAGTATCTTCAATCAATTTTATTGATAATAAAAAAAAATTAAATCTTCTGTAATTGAAAGAATAAAAGATACAAATATTTAAAGATGTAGAGGGACAAATTGCTCACCTAGGGCTGTATCTTCATAGTCAATCTCATCGACCAAGAATTCTGTGATGTTCTTAAGAACTGGATTGTTGGTGACAAATCCCTGAAATACATAAAATTAATATGTAACCACAATAAGCATACATACATTATGGTTGGCCGTTCTACTGCATATCCACTGACAACTGCACTCATGAAGACATGTTGATAAAATAATCTTTTGTGACAATTCTGCACTATTCACACATGGCATAAAACTCACAATTTTCTGCTCCTCTTTTTCTCCTGTAGACTTCTCATCCCACATTTTCCACCTTTTGTCGAGGCTTTGAATGATTTTAGCTGCATGTTTGATGTCTTGTTTAGCCACTGATTTGTGTACAGATAGTCCGTTGACAGCCCTCACTCTCTGCCTCAATTCTCTGTTGACTATGGCACCCATGTCACAATCTCTCACCTATGTTCATCAAACAATCAATATTAACCCATTTAGCAATGATTTAATCCAACACTTACTCTCAAATTGTTCAAATTCCAGCAGATGTCCTTTACATTGACATTCCTATCAAATGTTATCCACCCGCGTCTAGCAAATCTCCTCTCAGGCTGAGGGTCTTGTATGCTCACCCTAAGATATCCAGGGTATCTCTTGCAAATCTGCATTAGTCCATCATGGGTTTTGATCATCATGACATCCAAACTACTTGTAAAAACATAACTCCCACCGATTCCACTTCCTGCTTCGTGATGGAAGGGATAAGATTCCTCAAAAATATGGACTGTGTTTTGTGAAGAGCTCTTGGTTTTGGCTCAACAGAAGTTTCCCCTGATGCATTAGTTAATCAACTTTCAGATCAACAAAATTTTGTGGCATATATATATATATATAATCATTAATTACCTTTGACTTCATCAGTTATCTGATTCTCCTCTGGATCTTTATTTGATTCTCTTTTAGTCTCGGTTTCCTCACTGATTTCAGGCTGTAACAACATCTATGGATACAAACTCAGAACTCACCACAAACAAAGGAACATAAAACATACCTGCTCCTTGTTCTCAGCCAAGCTGTCATCCTCTGTTTTGGATGGACAAGTCTATTTTAGAAAAAAAATCAATAAGATGCAATCTTGAAATACAATACTATAATCATCTTTATTTTACCTCCATTGCAACAGATTCTGACTTCGTTGCTGGTGAGTCCTTTTGGTCTTGATCACTGGTGAAGCAAATAGAAAGATAAAGCAGCAGATGAAGATACTCCTCGATAACATCTAATTCTCACTTCTTTTCAGGGTTTTCTTGAGCATTCTCATTAGCTGTCATGTCTTCAAGGATGTCAAGAGCTTTCAGATCAAATTCTATGCCTCCCTCCATTAAAATAACGGCTGCAATAACGAGCGGATTAACATTTGGTTGCAGAGTATGCAACAATCATGTAAACGAAAGCAAGCCATCATATGATCTAAAGATAAAATTAGCTCCAGAAAGCATGATAATATTTGACGAGGAAATATTCTCGACAAATCCCCCAAACCTGAATCGAGGAGACGAACAAGTTCGTTGCTGCAGCTCATATCAAGAGTCACAGCTGAAATGCTGCCCATGTCCAAGAGCTTCATGAAAACATCCCTTCTATGCTTGAGTGAGGAATTCATTTCTTCTTGCCTCAAAACATACTCATCTGGATGATACTTGGATCTAAACCTTGGTGACAAAAATTAATGACTTTAATAATGAGAACAGTAAATGAAAAGAGGCCAGTAGAATCCAAGCTTTAATAAAATGCACTCAACATCCCCATCTTACCACACAAGAGATCCAGAAATTCTTTCAACGAGTGTGGCATATCATAACAGATCAAAACTAAAGGCCTAACTACCTTACTTTCAACCAAGCTCAAATTAAATAAAAAGCTCAAAATTGAGGATATAAGCATGTACAATCCAGGTCTTTCATGCTTCCCTGTTAAGATAGCTAGCAACACAAAGAATGTGATGAAAAGTTTTTGTCATTTCCTACAAACAGCAATTATGGCATACCATTCCTCCTCTTTATGTTGAAGAAAAAATTCTTTTATCTGCTCTTTCTTGAACTCTAGTTTATACTCATTGTAGCGCTTAAAGCTTTCTTCATCAGTAATGTTGTCATCCTGAGTGGACAAGAAGTGCTTGAATGACATCATGGGAGGCTGGGTAGGGTAATCAACTTCTGACCTGAACAGAAACAACTCTCACTCTCAGTTCACATAACACTTTAGTAAAACAAATTATACTTCACTAGAAAAATGATACTCATTGAATCATTTACCCTTTCTGGTTCTGGATTCCAGACGAGTGAGGAAGCATGGAGATGTCACCAGAAGCTGAGCTCCACATGGGGGGAGGCGGACCATGCAACCTGGGACCGTAAGGCACGTCATAATGTGGATAACCCTCATCCCTGTTCGAAATAAATATGACAGATTTTTGACTGCTGCAACTCGAAGAATAAAACAAGCCATAGATCAGCACCAGTCTCTCCTCATCCGTTTAGCTTGAGGACTGCTGTCATTCCTTGCAGGACTCCTTCTGTCTCTGTGACTCCTGTCTGCATCCCTTCTGTCACGGGATTGTTTTGACCATCCAGACCGACTGCAAATGCACAAGTATTTTAAATAATCACATGTCTTGAGAGTTGATTTTCATTTCCGCATAAAGAATCATCATGTTTATGTCAGACTCATTCCCTCACACCATCCATTCATCTTTGAGCCAATCTAAAAATAACTGTCATGCTTTGCTAATTTAAAGGTTGTTTAAAATAATTGTGAATTGCTTCTAAAGTTGGACTTTCAAAATCTGACTTAGTTTTTCAATAAATTAATCAATAATGTACAGACTTCAATGTGAAATAAATTCATAAAATACCTACAAACAAGAATTGTACCATGAAATAAGGGATTTTGATCCTCCTAAAACCGAATAAAAAGAACGCCAACCACAGATTGCACATGTGTCCCTACAGGCCTTTATCATGTCATTGTAATATATTGTAAACCTAGCAAGTTGTTTTCACTGATGCTCATCTTTAATATCAGCATAGAAAAACGAGAAATTGGAGCTAAGCACATGTATAAGTTTTTGATGACTCCAATAGAGAACCTGTTCTGATCGCGACTGCGTCTTTCATCTCTTTGATCGTAGTCATTTCTTTCGTGTCGGAATTTATCGCGACTCCTCCTCTCGTATTCATCATCACTGTCAACCATCGTGAGCTCGTTGTCTGAAATACATCGAGAGCATTTTAAGGCCCCATCAAAATAAGCTTCAAATATAAACATCAAGGTAAGCATTTAGGTTCGCTTTGACAAGGTAAGCAAAAGCTCTCTATTGATAGTTTATCGAGTGACAGGGCTATGGGCGCCATAGTTAGTGAGCAAAATAATGATGTCATAAATTACTTTCTACAAAACTAATTAATTGTATCGAACTGAGAGGGAAGATTGGAATTTGTCTCAGGATCCAAAATAAATAAAATTATAAATGGCAGCCTACTTGCAAAATTAACAAAAGCCGCCCGACGACAAGCGAAAACAATCTGGCGATAAAAAGAATTCACGGCGATCTTTCATTACAATTATTAAATTATTAAAAAATTTCATATGCAAATATATAAAGAGTGCCAAAAACCAAATTAAAATAAAATATTATTTATATGACAAACATTTTCTTGTCAATAGTTTCACCTTTTATCCATTTTAGATAATTGCAAACTGATTAAAATTACCTGCAAAATATCTTTTAATTCACTCATTTACTTAATAACTAAGTTAGACACTGTTGTATATTTAATCTGTAGATTATTAAATATTGCCTTTAAATTTTCTTGTATAAAAAATATTATTGGATATATTCTACCCTGATATCCAAATAATTTAATGATTGACCAATTCGGCTTAATAAAATAGTAATGGTGATAAGTAGTAATAGTAACATCATTAACGATTTTTGCTATTATCAATCATTAATTGTCCTAATTATTTTTTCCTTATTATTCCTCAACTTAGATTATGCGAAGCTGATGTGGAATTGTTTTTCTGACATATTTTCAGTGAAATTCAATAGTCTTACTCATTAAACTGTATTTTGCTTATTTCTACAAACTCGCGATTTCTTTGTTCGCGACAAATTTTCTGACAATTCTCGAACTCCCAGAATTTGTCCACGGGAGATTAACCAAGAGTAGGGTGCACTTACTTAAGCCCTCTCCATGATCTGACCTTTTTTTTGCTTCGTCAAGGCAATATTAATCTAATTTCTTCATTTTAGACATTTACAAAAGTCGGGGTTTAGCTTCATGGGGATCAAAATTGATCACCCTCTCAACACTTGGATTTTAGTTTTCTGGTTCTGGTACAAACCGATAGAGGTGCAGTTCCTGAGGTGTCCATAAAAATCTGGTGGGGATGGGGAGCAGCTAGGGGTTTTATTTTATATTTTATGGGCGCCCCTGATAATTTGGTACCTCCCAGGCACGGCCACTCCCCTAGATACTCCATTGGGAGAGGGGAATGATCTCAGCAGCTTCAAATTGATCTCCTGCTTCGGCCATAAATAACGAAAAAACAATGGAATTGTAAATTGCGATTTAATTTCAATAATTATTGAAATGAGTAGCATCCAAAACCTTCGGATTACTAAAATAGCGCCACTGGATTGCCTCCTTTTATGAATGTTTAATTCATTTGTCCAATTTTGGTAGATGTGGTGACATTGCCATTAAAAAAAATAAGTGTTTAAATTTCTTATTCATCTTAACATTGATTTACTCCGATTAAACTCCGCCTAAATTTTGCCCCTATCGATCCGTAGTGGTGAATGTATCGATTCTACAACTAAACATCTTCATAGCATTTGAATCCTTTCTGGGAAAGTTTGGAAACAATCTAATTGGACCTTGAATGTTTAATTGAATGAGTAGTTATGGCAATTATTTATATAGAATGGCGTCAACAGGACCCAACGGCTTACCGACCATGAAATATAGTTTAATGCTTTTATTTAATTTAGTATTTTTGATGTAATTTGTTGATTGAGATTTTGTTGTTTAACCTATTCAACGACATATTTCAATTCCCACTCAACGTCAATTATTTTTTAAACTTGCACCATTTTTACTGATTTAATTACAATAAGCTATTTAGAATATTTTTATTTATTTTTTTATTTCTTTCAACCAAAAAGAGGGTCACACGTGACCACTAACACAAATTGGAGTCGGTCAATGTAAAGTGCATAGAAATTTTAATAATTTGAAGTCATTAAATTGTTAGATATTTTGTTAGATCAGTGTTGGAAATGCAGGCTTTAAATCTACTATGGGTTGTGGAGCTGATAATATCTGGGGGCAGAGTTCCAGGGTTTCACGATGCGATTGATGAGGAAATGGAGCCTGTGAGTGGTGGAGCATTTTTCTTGACGTTATTTTCTTGATATTAGCTAATAGCGTGGAAACACTTTATTAACTTAAAACAATCGAGCATGATTTATTATATTTATTAAACCATAAATTTCCATTAATCAATAGGTTCAGCATCATAATCGTGATAGCTTATGATTGGTCTTCTATCGACAAGATGCCTGCAGACAATAATCAACGATTAAAAATGTAAAAATAAATACAATCGTTTCTCATCAATACTGTCTACGTTAAATATGAATTTAACAGCCACTTACCCGCTGTTTCGATCCCCAAAAGGTATATTCTGCGGATATCTTCCTCTTCTCGGATATTGTTGATGTCCGTTGAAGCCTATCACATTAAATATTAACAAAATAATATTATTGAGCAATTGAGTGATGAAGTATTTTACTATTATCCTTAGTTAACTTTTTGTTATATAACATTACTACTAACATGGACCATCGATTTTAAATCTTTCGTATGAATTATCAAATACAGGTTGAGGTGGCAACGCTGAAAAGTGATGGTGGTTTGACGGATGTTCGGGCAGGCTTGGACGATTGGGATCACAAAGAAAATTATTGAAGTAGTTTATCTGAAATTTAATGTAAATTTAATTAATCGCGAATGACACACAAGATTTCCTGTTTTAACTAACCTCCTTCTTGACATCATCGATCTTATCTTCGTGCTTGCTCAAAATGTGCTTCTTGACAAACTCAGGTCCTTTGAATTTCTTTCCACTGAGAGGACACAACCATTTGTCTTTTTCAATCTCTTGGGTATTGGAAGCAATGAACTTCTCCACTTCTTCCTCTTGATTTTTCATACCAAAATCTAAAGCTTCTACACGGTTCAATACATATCTTCTATTTAAAAAGGGCTGTGTATTTGTCTCTTGCATCTTTAGATATTTATCAACTGAAACATCGAAAATGGATTAGATGTAGTCGCTTTTATATGAGTAGGATAAAAAAAAATAAGTTTGGCATCTATAAGCTACCTTCAAATTGAGTGAAATGT
Organism: Hirudo medicinalis; assembly: GCA_011800805.1. NCBI lineage: Eukaryota > Metazoa > Annelida > Clitellata > Hirudinida > Hirudinidae > Hirudo > Hirudo medicinalis. The sequence goes on from MPNW01000102.1 coordinate 467,153, forward strand.
TGTTTGGCATTAACACCCCTCACATGTATGATGCCACATCTGTGAGGCATTTCGTTCTCCTGATGATATTCATAGCTTCCGTAATAGTCAATGGAGTACACGATTCTGAGGTACAACAGCAAACAATCCATTACCTATAAAAACAATCGTAATAAAATTTCGGCTTTTCACAAATCAAGTAAATTTACAAATTACTTTTAGAAGTTCACCATCTCGATCAATTTCTATCTTAAATTCTTGATTGTGATTGTGATTGCTAACATTCCCTGAAAACATTAATTGCAGTTAATTTCCAAAGCTTTTCTTTTGATAATGACCACGAGAACACAGAAATAACCACGATGTGCAACCAACCTAAAATAGCTTCTTCGTAATCGATTTCGTCTACAAGGAACTTTGAAGCATTTCTTAAAATTGGATTTTCATGAACAGAGCTCTGAAACATAAATTTAAAATTGTCAACGACGTCCATTACATTCAGTTTTTTTTCGATGAATTTATGTTCTAAGTGATACTAAAAATAAGGCTCACAATTTTCTGCTCCTCTTTTCCCCCTTCAGACTTCTCCCACATTTTCCACCTTTTGTCGAGGCTTTGAATGATTTTAGCTGCATGTTTGATGTCTTGTTTAGCCACTGATTTGTGTACAGATAGTCCGTTGACAGCCCTCACTCTTTGCCTCAGTTCTCTGTTGACCACCGCACCCATGTCACAGTCTCTTATCTGAAAAAGATCAAGATCGTCAGTATTTTTCATTTAAATACAATAAGGACACCTTCAATTAAACGTAAAGAATCCAAACTCACACGTGTTTTATTAAGATGTTCACATATCTCAACAATGGCAGCATTCCCGCCAAAAGTAATCCAGCCCTTACGACTGAACCTTTTCTCAGGCTCTGGATCTTGGACATACACTCTCAAAAACCCTGGGAAATTTTGGCAGGTCTGCAAAATAATGACACACATCTAATTTCAAAACCGTCCATAGGAATTCGATTCTTAGAGAAATCAACTTACCGATTTTATTTCACTTGCTGCGATTAGAGGGCTGATATTTTTTAGAAAAATAGATTGAATTTGTGTTTCGCTTGATTTATTATCCATGAGATTTGATGCTACAATTTTAGTTTTAAGTTTGATTGATGTTTCATTGAAATCGTTAAAACTTTACTTCATCACTTACCTAGATCGAGTAGTTTTTCAAGTTTTTCACTACAGCTTGTGTCAAGAGTCACATCCGACAATTTACCCATACTCAAAAGCTTCATGAAAACATCTCTTCGTTGCTTGAAGGAAGAATTTCTTTCTTCTTCCCTGGCTTCGTATTCTCCAGGGTAATATTTGCATTTGAACCTACAGCATAAGAAAATTAGATAAAACCAGCGTTATTAAAACCGGCGCACTTGAAGATATTTTTATCTTCGAAACAGGTGGGAGAATGCTTCAAGGGGAATTTTTAGAACGTCATTTAGCTTCGAAGTTTATCACTTACCAATCCTCATCTTTATGCTTAAGAAAAAATTCTCTGATCTGGTCTTTGTTAAATTCCGCTAAATAAGTTTTATATCTTTGCATGCTGTCTTTCTCCGTTACATCATCTTCCAGAGTTAAAACGAAGCGTTTAAAAGTCAGTTTTGGAGGCTGCGTGGGGTAAAGAGCTTCAGGACTGCGGTGAACATCAAATTGAGTAAAACATTATCCAAATTTAGTTGATTTATAAAATGTTAACATTTCAAATCCTTGAACTTACCAAACGTACATAGATTGAGGCTGAAATGGGACTGGGAATGGAGCCACTTCGTTTCCACGCCTACAATTATATTACAATATTCGTAATTAGTATTCATCGTAAATTCAAACAATATAAAAAAATGATGGTGTTTACCCAAAACGCCTGAGAGTTTCATTATTGTGATTGTGAGTATTAGGACCCCATTTAAAGAAATTTCTGTCATTCCTACCAAATACAAATTTTTCATAATATTTTGCATTTTAAAGTTTGATGTCAGTCGAATATAGATTTAAAATGAAAGATTTTATCAACGAAGATACAACTTCTTGGTAAAGTTGTACTTATGAAACAAAGATCAGAATCAAAATTGTTTCTAACCAGCTCCTTTTTTCCCTTCTGTTGTTTTGTCCTAAAAAGTCATGACGACCATGTTCAGTGTACCTAGATGAGTTAAAAAATTTATTTCTAAGGGCACTCAAACCAGATTAATAAACTTTAATCGAGCTCAGTAATTATTAAACATTTCTGGTGACAAAATAACTGTTAAAATAATAACCTATTTCGTCTCTGATTTGACGGATTGTTAAACTTGCTTCTTCTTGCAGATCCCCTGCTGCTTCTACTTCCGCTTCTCGACTCCCTTTTAAATCTTGAAGCTTCGCGTCTAATACTTCTACTTCTACTTCTACTTCTACTTCTACTCCTACTTCTGTCGCGTTCCTCATCACTACTGCTTGAGACATCACTATTGCAGCGACCTCTGAATTTCCTTCCCATATTGTTGTTTTGAATTTTATTGCTCTTAGAATTTGTGACCTTTGGTTGGCTTTATAATATAGAAAAGCTGCTTTAACTCCCATTACCAAATAAACGAATAATCATGAATAGTTTTAAATATAAATAAAAAGTTAAAAATTTATTATATTAAACAAATAGTTTAAGTAGCGGTTTGAATAAAAATTTACAATTTAGTTTTCTTATTTAGTCTATTTTAACTTTCATTTAGGTTGAAATAGATTAAACACTATTGTGTTGTCTAATGCTTACAAATATTTTAAAGCCAGATATTAATTCTTTAATTTCTAGTGGTACCCATTCAAATGGCAGCGACTTCCCCCGCAAGAAAATCAAAATGGGCTCTTTGAAGCTCCTTGAAGGGTTGCGTGTAACTTACGAAAAAATCATAATGCACGACAAAATTAGATTATGAGCAAGTGCCCGCACGTTACAAAATATTATAATTTTACAATCATGACCTTTTTCTTTTTTGCCTTCCTATTACCAAATTGACATAACATAGGGGTCCGAAATTTCTGTCGGTGACGTCGGCCCTGGATAACATGAACGCATTTGTTGACTTATATTTTTTAATTTCTTTTTCCTCCTCTTTGCTGCTCCACTTAAATTGCTTGCCATGATAAATATATTAAAAAGTTTATAATTTATCTTTAAATGAAATATAAAAATCTAATAAATTTAAGACGAAATTTTTTCAAAATGGCAAACGAGAGCTGGCGATAACCGAGAAGGCAAAAATATGAAATAAAGATACAAAGAAAGTAAATTGCTATAATGCTGTAACTCATGCTATACTAGAAGACGAAATAATGTTTATTTAATAATAATAAACTCTAACTCCAACGCCTGTCAGGTCATCACTCTCCCTCTTCACTCGCGGTCCCTCTTCAAAGTATGTCTGCTAGTCTCGTGTCATGGCACGATTGGCCAGCTTATCAGCCAATCATGTCGGGGTCAAGTGCCCGGAAATTTCTTGCCGCCCGGTTTTTAAAATATTACAATGCTTTACTGTTGTAATATTTACGTACACATACAAAAATTTGCCCCTACCTCGATCGATTTTAAAATCATGGCTAAGCCACTGCTCTAACGTCAAAATTCTGAAGGAAAATTCATTATCCGTGATTTATTTTCATTCAAAATATACGGCAAAAACTGTAGCAACTGCGTAGAAAGAACTATTGTTAAAAACTACGGATGAATAAGAATCAGTGCTTGAATTCCAAAGACATCGACTGAAGAGATGAATGCTAGGTCTGTCTTTCGAGTCGCCAATGTTGAGTATCGCCACTAGCTTATAACGTTTCGATTTCACCTTAACTTCATTCAAGATTTTTTTGGTCAGAACCAAAGACATTTTCTGAGCAAATTCTGAAGTATAAACAGCGTTCTCTAGCTCGGACTTCAACAAGTTATGAATAATTCTGTCTATCAACTCGCAATCAAATTTATCTTTGGGGTCAGGCACCAACTTGAAAGTATTCTCGAATATTGTTTCTCGATGATAATTGCCATAATGTGAAAGATTGTCTTTCAATGGTTCCACGAGTCTCTCTTTCATCAAACTTTTGTTGTCGTCGCTTAAGAGTTTCTTTGAATCTTGCTTCGATCCATTCTCTCGAATAGAAATTTTATCAGCCACTGATTTTTTATCCAACGTAATCCTAGACATCTAAAACCTGTTTAAGACTTCTTAAGTGACAGCACATATAGAGTCCGAAAGTAAGGTCCATTGATGTAGATAACCATGACAACGTAAACAACTAGAACTATGGCAATACAAATGATTCATCAAAATTGTTATTCATTTCAATGTAGTCACTTTAAATTAAAGTTGTGATTGTTAGTTTATTAATTTTGTTAATATTTTTGAACTATATAAAAAAAAGTCAAACTGTCTTTAGCAGAACAATTCAGCATTAAAATTTTAAAATTTGGATGTCACTAACCAAATGTTTAAAAAAAAGTCAGAAGATTGAAAACAGGCAACGCGACAACCAATCTCAAATGATTGCTTATTTCACGAAAAAGACGGGTGGACCTCCTTTCCGTGGCATGAAGGACGTGCCCACAGAGCGATGACTTCTGTCTTTTATTATTTAAAACGAAACGTGGTCTTATGTTTCCCATCAATCCTCAACTTAGAGACATGAATAGGTTAGGAACCTATGTTTATAATGATATGATTATTGATCTCCAGCAACCTTGATAAGGATCAAAGATTGTTCTTTGATTGTCTATATTATATTATTATAACAGGTTACTTAATAGCAATATTTTGCTTCTGAAGGCAAATTTAACTGGAGAATCTAAAATTAAATAATTTGCCTTTCTAGGCAAAATAATTCCTAAATTATGTTTTATGTTAAATTCAACCAATATCAAAAGTTGACAAAAAAAATCAGATGCAGACTAACTGATGAAAATCTCTCCAACCAACTACGAACTGCTACTTCAAACATTCAAGATCTGTGTCATGAGGTGGCAGATTTAATTAAATGTAGCTTATAAAATGTAGACTAACAGTTGTAAATTAATTTCATAAACAAAAACTTATTTTATTTTTCATTTTTTAATGTAATAGATATTCATAATGAAATTAATCGTTCCCATAAAAAATATTTACTGAATAAAATCAATGTTAACTCATTTTCTGATGTAAATACATTGGCAAAAAAATGGCTCTCTATTAAGACAGGTTGCCCATCCTTGCCCTAGCCATTCAGCTACTGATGCCCAGGTTCCAACAATCTACATAAATGCAACAAATCCATCTGACATCCCTGTCATATCCCTATGACAATCATCAAGGGAGAAGATTAGATGACTCCACAATTTCATATCCATTCAAAATGAAATCGATGCATGATCCTACCACAAAAATTGCTGTTGAGTGGCACACCTCACAACAATTATAAAGTGCCTTATTTTGTAGAAGTCCAATACAATGATAAATTCACAATGTTAATGAAGCCATCTTTATTCAGGACAAAACATTTTCATCATGCTACTGCACACAAATCTACATGCACAAGATTACAATGAGGCCAACAAAGTTTCATTTGTCCAATTGCAATAAAGGTAACTTTAAATTTCAATAAATGATTTGTTTAAAAACTTCAAGACAGTGATAAATAAATGTCCATGCAATTGCTTTGTATATGTTTTAACAATTTTAATTAACTAAAAAATGGATGAGTGAGTGCTTCGTTGAGGGTGATTCGATGGGATGGTTTGTAAACCAACATCTTCCTTATCAGGTCAAACAACTGCCTATGTATCTCTGAGCTTGATCTTCTGTATCTCTGTCGATGAAAGCTCACTTAAGTGCTAATGAATTAATATTCACCCATGAACACAACTATTCCTTCTTGGTCAGAAATTATTTTAGCTGATTTTAGATATTATTTGCAAATCAATAAACAGCTCATTAATACAACAGAGCAACAAGCGGCCACAGAAACATTTGCATTGCAATGCAGACATACCTCTAATGGTTTGCATTGATCCCTTACGGCCAGACCATCATCACTGTTTTCATCCCAGTCGAGATGACCATTTCGGAAGTACTTTGTTTTCCTACAATGGGGAATCGCACATTGCAGATGCAAAAAATGCAAATAAATTAAATGGCAGACAAATGCATCGTACGAGGAATGCTTTATCATGGACGATGGTAGAGGTCCAAGAATTCTTTCCATCATCGCCAAATGCTCCAAGTTGTCATGAGTCTGAAAGATGAGTTATGCATTGTTTACAAGTTTTTATGAACATATAAAAGCAATAAATAAGCAATAAATAAGCAATAAATAAGCAATAAATAAGCAATAAATAAGCAATAAATAAGCAATAAATAAGCAATAAATAAGCAATAAATAAGCAATAAATAAGCAATAAATAAGCAATAAATAAGCAGTAACCGATAAAATAATTAAGCCATAAAAACCATCAAATAATTTATAAATATTAAAATTCAATCTGGTGGATCAGATGAGAACGGCCATTAGCATTCTTACCTGGAACATGGTGTGGCCCGTGTATAGTTCGAACAAGATGCAACCGATGCTCCACACGTCGCAGGGATACGACCACCCGAGTTCTAAACGTAACGTCCGAATTATTGTCTTCCAAAACCATAAAGAAATTGCGAATTTTAAGACTAACCCAAAACGACTTCGGGGGCACGATAATGACGAGTCGAAACCACCCTGCTGTGGTGTTCGTCTTCAAAAGTTGCAGATCCGAAATCGATTATTTGAACGTCGGCACACCTCACCCTTCTAAGTTCCCGGTCCTTAAATGCATTAAACATAGAATCTTAAAACCATTGATAAGCAACGTGTAGTACATGTAGTGCATATTATATTGGTAGTTACATTATAAATTATCAACACCATTGACATCTACCTTGTTGTGAAATCTTTTTGTTTTATAGTATTCAGATGAAGAATCTACAAACAAAATATTCTCTGGCTTAAGATCTGTGTGAGTCAGCTTGTGATCGTGCAGAACTAAAAGAAGAAACAAACGTTGTGATTCTACCATTTAATTTATTGATTATTATATTCATCTTATATCCTACACTTTACTCCTCTGACCAACTGGTAAGACATCTGTTGAACATGTTCCATTGGATAAGGATAATAATAATTCTTTTTCTGAAATGCAAACTTTTCTTTAATATTTTGATTTATCCTTTTTACATGTCTAAATGCGTGCAAGGTAGTCTACCATGAAATCAAAAACACTTTCTCCAAGTAGTTCAAAAACAATGCAGATGTGTCCATAATAATCAAACCAATCCAACATCCTTATGCAGAGGCTGCAACAAAGTATTCATATTGATACCAACTTAAGATAAGTATACGTCAATAGCAAGAATAACAATCGTCTAACAATCTCCCTCTTGATTCGGTCCTCTGTATTTTGTCCAAAATCTCAACTTCTGTTTTGGCAGCTTCCCTATATTTTGGCACATTTCTGATTATTTTCACAGCTACCCTCTCCCCACTGAAATTTTCATCAAATTAGGCATCGAACATTTAAAAAAAATATTAACATGAAAACTACTTAAAAGTATCTTTTGTCTCCACCACTTGACCGAACGTCCCCTGGCCCAAAGTTCTTATAAGTTTATCTGGGTGAAAAAAAATGTTTAGTTGGGATCTAGTGCAAAAACCTCTGAAAAATATTAAAACTTCATGCATCTATGTAATCAAGTTCACTGAGGGATAATAACGGAGAGAGAAGAATAGGAATGACAGAGTTATCTACATCTATCACGAAGGAGATCCCCCTCTTTGTACACCAGATGCCCTTCTTCATCATTCTTGATTTTCTTCCTTCGTTGGTTATGTCTGTGGGCCTGCAGCACCAGAGGTCGTCGAGCACAATCACAGAATGTTTCATCGCCATCATCATTTGGGACAAAAGCAGGTCACAAGCAAAAGATAGAAGAGGAGGGAAAAACAAATTATCATCATGGCTTCAATGAACCTCTAATTATTCCATGCAATTATTTTAATTTCATGTGGAGTCTAACTAATCATCCCAGCATGTCCAACCCACCCAAGAAGAACTTGTTCTTGAGCTACGAGACGAATCTCTCCAGTGCTCCTTGTCATCATCCGACGGTGATCTTGATGAAGGACTTTTATCATTGGTGCTACAATCCCTTGGCGACCTTGCATTGGGAAATAGCAAAAGAATTGAACTTATGCATAATAATTAAGAGTTATTCTTGATGCCTACTTGTGTCCATTTTGGTAAATAGAATCATGAGAATAATCTGAGGTTCTTTTATGCTTATATTTGTATATCTCTTCTTCATCATTATCATGAGAGTATTTCCTTTTGTGCTAAAATAGTATAAAGTAACTATTAGTCAGTTATTGTACACAAATATAAGATTTCATTTGACGATGTTAAAGTTCTGATGATGATATGGCTTGCAAATTCATCTACCTTTTAGAAACCTAAGATGTCTACCTACACTAAATATGCATCAGAAAATTATACTGGTTTAAATGATTTATACTGTTTCAAAACAAATTACTACAATAAAAGTTATTTCAATAAGTCTACTATTTCAGCATGTTTTCAAGATGCACAATTACTTTGTGAAATCCAACTTATCTGTCTGATCTTAAACAAATGTCTTAATTGCAAGGCTACGTTCAAACAAATTTTTCGTTGGATATATCTCATTCCTTGACTAAATTTCTGTGTTTGAGTTGGTATTTTATTCTATTATAAAAAAAACCCGTCTTCACTGATGACCCGATCCCATAGAACCCATCCTCCGCGATAAATGGCAAAATAAACATGGAATGATCATTTCAAATTATTATATCCGGAACATGAAGTATACCAAAAGCACAGTTTAAAGTGATTGAAATGTGAAATAATCACCCTGTTGTAAATATGAGTCTCCATTTCGCCGATAAAGTTTCTCGACAGTGAAAACACAGTAGTGATGCAAAGAATATAACGCCTAAACACGATATAATATACTACACATTTTCAACCTTGCTATAAACCATTTTTACAAAATTATTTTAAGAATCAAATTTAAAAGCGGTTTATTAAGAAAATCTAATTAATTTTAACAATTAAAAGTTGACATTTATAATTCGTATCCGTTCGCATATTTACAATAATAACACAAAACACAAGTAGAGAATTAACAAAATTTTGATATGATATGAAAAATACCGCACATATATATATATATATACATATATAAGTACTTTGCATAGAACATATATGGAAATATAAATTTGGGATAATTTATTAAGAAAGTGTTGACATTAAAGGACGGTTTTCGACACTGTTACTTTACTGCTGCCCAGCTCATATTTGATCATGTTTTATTTTATTTATTTATTAAACGAGCAGAGATCCCAGACTTTATCACGTCATTTATGAAATGATTGTTTGAGAAACATTGCTGTTTAACCTCAATTATATTATAATAATTCAACGTTAATACAATAATTAACATAGGGATTTAAATATCTAATTTTAAAATATGTAATAACACATAATTTATGGAAGCATTAAATCACAAAAACATGCAGTTTTCCGACGTTCTTGCAGAGATAAATTGCGAATTACTTGAAACATTATTTGCCGCTCGTTCAAAGCAGGTGAGCCTTTTGATAAATTTGTTAGAATATTCTATATTAATGTTTTTAATTAGCTCTAGGCTTTTTTGCCTTTCCAATTTTAAGTTCCAATATGACGTTACATTTCTTGAGCACCCTCTAGGTGTGTGCTGTATTTTATTACTTATTCCTTGATTACAAAATAACAGTGTCAAATTAAGTAACCGTATTAAAAATTTTAATTATCGAAATTTTATTAGAGGGCGTCACCGCAGTTCTTTTCAGAGGGTAGTAAACCGACTTTCTCAAAAATCTCCTGAATATTCTTTAATATTATTCAGAATGAAATTGATACAACCAAAGTATTCAAAAGCAAAACGTCGGCTAATTCAGGGAGAATCTTGAGATTTTATTATAATTTATTTGGAAGAGGAAACTTTCATAAAAGGAAAGAAAATGACAAAACAAAAAACTAGGTCGACAACTGGAACCATTTTCAGAAGAATTCTGGAATTCCAGAAAAATTGATGCTTCCCCTTGAAATAGCGTCCATGCTTAACACCATTATATTCTTATTAAACTAAATTTATTATATGCTGCTAGCTACAAATTATCAAAAACTCTAAAATTGTGCAGATTGTGCTTGTGTTTAACAAAACATCCAAAGAAAAAATCATCATTAAAATTGGTTCTGGAGCTTCAAGGAAAAAAATGGAAAATGAGATTCACGTCCTCAGCAATGTAACGACGAAGTCTTTCATCGTAACCATGCTGTTTCACTCAGCCAATGCTGTGGGTGCGACAACCTTTTTTTGTAATAGCTTTGGAGATAAATTAAAAAATTTCAGCATTTTAGCTGGATGGGTCTTGAGTATTTGAGCGGAGGAAGTCTCGCGTGGCATCTATTGAGGACGAAGCAATTTTCTGTGAAGAAAACTGTTTTCTATGCTGCCTGCATTCTTGAGGCAATAAATTGTCTTCTAGAGATGTCTTTTGTGCACAGGTAAGCCTCGTTTGCCGATCCAACAAATGACAAAATTAGCTCATTAAAGTGAAATGCCAGGAACATTATTGTAGATATTTTCAGTGTAAAACTTGTTCATTGTTTCAACATAAAACGCTTTTTGAACATCGGCTTGGGACTTTTAAATTTTCTGGCCAGTCCCATAGGCTGAGGGATAAAATTTTCTCATGCTTTTCTTTAATAGAATCCCGCACATACTAAATTACTATTCTCAATCCTTATGAAATGATCTCATTAAGTTAAGTCTCCATTCATTTGTTACAGAGACTTGCATCTCGGTAACGTTGTTCTCGATGTCGATGGTTATGCCAAATTAGTAGATTTTGAAAATGTTTATAAAGTTGATCTGTCAAACCGTCGGAGCGAAATTTCAATCTGGAGGAGGTTCGGCTCTAACATTTACGAAATGTTGACTGGCAAGGTTGATTCCCTTAGAGCCATTGCAACATAATCACCAAACATAATGTCTTAAAATAAGCTTAGTTACTCTTAAAAAGTTTTAATCAGATAATCTCAAATCCACCTTTACTTCAACACAACAGGAACCACCAATCGCATTTGACCCAAATGAAAAGACTGCAAAAACCCATGGAATAATTGCAAAGGTTGAACATTTAATTCAAGCATACAGAAACATTATCATATTTGCATTCCTTTGCTAACAGCTGAAAAATCCAGAATCGATTTTAATAAGAAGGAGGATTGTGGAGGAGATAATGACAGATATTTTCTTCAAGGTAAATATTATTTCAAATTGATGTTTGGAGTGGTATTAAATGTAAAACTAGTTTACAGAGCTTTATTAATGAAATAAGAATTACATGAGTTTATAAATAGCAGCCTCTTCCAAACAGAATATTTTATTCATTATTTGTATTTAACTTTATTTATATCAAATGACCATTCATTAATAAGATAACATTTAGACAATTGCCACACAAAATTTTATATCAGGATATATCTTGGTGCAAACTCAAGAGAAGAGAAATTGTGCCTCCATTGGAGTGATGGAACCAGTCTTTCAGGATAAGTCATCATCATCAAATAAATCTCCAAAATCTAAAAGGACATTAAAGTCACTACAACTCAATTGATTTAATGACTAAAATTTCTCTAAAACTCTGCAATATGCAATTATTAGCCTTAATTGAGTTTAAAAAGCAATGTTAAAATTACCTGAAAAAAAGTCTGCATGCATGGACTTGTCATTGGTTGTAAGATCCATCAGCACTGAACTTGAGCCACCAGCCTTAAACAAAATGGACAAAAATTAAATACGTTTGCATTTATCGAAGCTAACAACTTCATAAATCATCTGCCGAGTATATGTTGCTCTGACAAGTAAATAAATTAGAATATTTGGTTCAACATTCAGTAGAAAAGTTCAATCCGACGAGGATTATTTGCAATTACCTCATCTACATCCATGTATGGGCTGACCCCTTCTGGGAACATCTCATCGGCCACAACAGCAGGTTTCATTGTCTGAAGAAAATTCGGAGAAACTTATGAGCGATCAAACTTTATCTGACAAGAATACAAGCGACAACTTATATTCGCATTTTGCAAATTACACTTAACTAGGTAAATATACCATACCGCTGTACCTTGAAGTGCAAAAATACCGTAATTTGTTTATGTTTATCAGTAAAAGCCGCTAAGTATGATAATCATTTATACGAATGGATCAGAAAAACTTTATAAGCATTTTAATTGTCATAAATTTATAAAATATAGATACATTTATAATACCAATAGATTTTTAAATTAAATAAAAAATAGGCCACATTTTAAAAATTATATTTGAAGAAATAAATTAATGAAATTGACATACGGATATTCCAACCAGATTTACATCAAAATGTCGAAGTCCTTTTGTTTGACAACAATCGAAACTTCAAGCATAGTTTTCTGAAAACTTTTTGGAAATGAGAACCCTTACTAACCCTAACTCTACTCAGAATTAATGATTGTGATGATACATTTAAAGTGGCATAGCTTGTGGGGCGGGAGGACGCCAACATTTGATACCAAATTAATAATGTTGAGGGGGAGCACCAAGTTATCAGTTTTTCCCCGAAGCGCCTAGCTACGCCTCTGTTTCTATTAAGGTGACACACAAATTGTTTATCATTATTATTGTTATCATCATCATCACCATCATCACTATCATCATCCACCTTTAAAATGTCGCATTAAATTTTACAAAGTAGCATCGAAAATCATGCAGTCATCGAATTTTTAGACTCTTCACAAATCGAATGCACGAAATGAATGTTTACTTTNTTATTATTATTATTATTATTATTATTATTACTATTATTATTATTATTATTATTATTATTATTTGATTACCTCGTTTTGTTTATTAAACCTCTGATATCTGCAAAAAATAATGCATCTTTCTTTCCGCTGTTTTGCCTTCTAGGTTCTTAGTTCTTGATTTTCTCAGTTTTGGATAACTCATACGCGACACCGTCGCAACGCGAAGCAAGATAACATGTGCTTTTATTTGTTATTCATCTAGTAGTGAGGCGCAATGATACGTGGTGTTTAGACTTCATTTATACGTCTTTACAATTAGAGAAATTTGAAAATTAACGATACGTACAATCATTTGAGATGAACATTTTGACTAATGGAGAGCTTTGAGTGCTATAAAGAATCAAATCACTTCTTTGATGTGCCTTAAACTTTACGTGAAGAACTCAAGAAATTATATTAATTTATTTTAATTCAATTAAGTAGCTAATTAAATTTCCAGATGACGATGACAACTAAAACTGGACCTTAATTTACGGTCTCATCATCGTTACCTAAAACCCGAGGCAATATATTGAAGTCTACCTATACATAGTTAAAAACTCTTCTTTTTTTGGAAAGTGGAATACAATACATTAAATCGAATGGGATCATAACCTAATAATTATTGATTCATCTGTAGCTTGCCTGAAATTGTGTTGGGATTGTTGGGATTTGGTAGAGTTCCTTCCTAGTATTTGGCCGCACCTTAAAAACTCGTTCGTCTTTGGAAGTTTAACTTGAACGCTGCAAATTTTTGCAAAGGATTTTAACAAGAACTGAAGGATTCGTTTTAACTTATTTAAAAAAAAAAACTTGTTACAGTTAGAAATTAGCGAGACAATGTATTCCGGCGAAAAATGTTTGATAATTCCTCATTTCCAAGGCAAGAAATGGTCAAATGAAAGTACTCAGTCAAGCTTTTCATCGAGCTTTTCCATCAGGCAGTTGACTTTTGAGGCTCTGAAAGCTATCGAGCAAGCCAATAAACAGGTTCAGGTAATACATTTCATTCGTTTTTCATGTATTTTTCTTATGCCAATTAATTGAGATGTCGCGGTCCATCAAAGTTTAAGCTCGGTTTTTTTAGTTAAGTCTTTTTTTTTATCTCGGCAATTGTTTAACTCCCTTAATCTTTATTATTTGGTTATTTATAGGATTCGACTCTTAACAAAGCGAAATTTAGTCTTAACGAATTAATAACGAAATCTTTGGCTTCAAAATCTGGCGCTCAAAATCATTTGTCACCAATTTCCGAAGGAAAGTTGAAGTTTCCCTTGAAGGTATAAATCTCTTCCGTCCCGTGGTCGATTTATTTACACCTTAATTCATTATATTATATTTTCAACCTTCAAGACCGCCCGTGAAGTTCCAATCAAAGACGGTTCCACTGGGACCAACAAGGAAAGGTATAAAACTGAGCTCTGTCGCAAGTTTATGGAGAACAGCTCATGTCCTTATGGCAAGAAATGTCAATTTGCGCACGGCTATCATGAATTGAGACCCATTCTCAGACACCCAAGGTATATTTATAAATAATTATTTTGAAGTAGATAAAAAGAATGAGCAATTATTTTTTAAAAAGTAATTAGACAATAACAAGTGACAAATATAAATTCAAAAACATTAAATATGTAAAATGTTAGGTATAGGACTGAGTTGTGTCGGGAGTTTTTCAACCACGGGCTCTGCACCTACGGCACACGCTGTAATTTCATCCACCAACTACCGAAAGAGGAGAGCCCCTTCATCTCTTCTGAGACTCTTCTGAACTCCCAAATACCCAGTGAACGTCCCTATACTCCAAGTAACGACTCCGGCATGTCTCTCAGTTCATATTCTCCAATTGAATCCAGTGGGGGTCGATTTAGTCCAATCGAATCGACGAGGATTTCAGACAGATCAGAATCACCGAATGATTTGGTGGCCATCCAAGAAATCGAAGAATGAGGTTCTTGTTGAACGTTGTTATTACGTGTTGCCTTGTTATCTCTTGAATTTGGTTTTACTTGAACGACGCTTTGAGAATTTCTATGGTTTTAATCTCAGGTTGACTATGTTTTCAATTGAATGAACCTCGCAGTTGACTCTTTATCAATGTTTGTATTTAATTGTAATTAGAGCGATTGATTTAATTAACATTTATTTACACTGCTTTTTTTGGACGATTTGGAATCTGAAATTGGGTTCATCATCCAACAGACAATTGGTCTCGAATTGGTTTTAATTAACAAAGTGCAGAAAATATTCGGAGACAATGTGGTTGGAAAATAGTTTAATGTTTTGGGAGTAAATTTCGAATATAAAGAATTTCATTCAAAATAACGTTTGATTCAAATGATGTTGCTGTTTATGGATGTTGACTGCAAACCAATAGAAAGTTACCATCGTTCTGGACTATTTGGCAGCTGTGTAAAAACTAGAACTTAAATTTTGCTGAATTTGATTAATTAAGAAAATCAAAACCAAAACCTGAATCCAATTTCAAGAAGCAGATCGTCATGCCTCAGCAACTGTTTCTCTTGGTCTGATACAATCACTTTAGACTCGCCTTCCTGTATTTAATTGCTGCGATAAGTTGAAAACGAATGAATCAGTACTGTAATGATCAAACCAATTGAAAGAGCCACGTCTGAGCTTTATTGTCCAGATGTTTGTGATTGCCCGCTCCATAGACGAAGATCTGAGATATATTGAAAACTATTGAGCGAGAATTGAATTCCTAACATCATTAAAAGTTCTATTGAAATTTAAATTTGAAACGTAAATTCATAAGGATTTCAAAATCAATGGCTAATTCCATTAACTACTTAAAATGCATAAAAATCGATCTAAATTGAATTTTCTTACTTATTTCGTGAATGAACGAAATCAACATCCAGTCAAATCTGGGATTTCTAATTTTTTAATTAAATTTGTTTAGCCAAACTTTAACAGATACAATGTTCAAATCAAGTTTGAGACTATTTTCTAAGTATGACATTAAAAGTAGGTCATTAAAAGACAAATTCTTCATTATTTCATCATTGGATTGAGTTATAGACATCAACTTCACTTAGTTTGTGCTTACCACAAATTAAAGAAAAAAATGCAGACAAAATCACCACATAAGAAGACCTTATATTTGAAGGTTTCAGTGTCAAAGAGTTCCAATCTTCCGTTTTGCTTGATAATCTCTTCGTTTAATTTGATCCAATTTTGAAGACTTTTAGGTTTTCCAACCTCGCATGTGTTCACTTCAAATGGAGAATGAAACGAGCGACCTACCACCCATAATAGTATCGTTATACTTCCAACGAAGTTTTTCATTCAAAGTTCCTTCATTCCTATTCATTCGTACCTTCTTCAGGCTTTCCTGTAAGACACTGCTCACTTTCAGCGAATCTTGAAAGCGAATTTATTAAATAATTAACATAAATTGTTATTAAATTAAGTGAAAGTTACATTTAGAGTAACTGCCTTTGCATGTCAAATATATTTTAATCACAAATTATTATTAGCGTTGTAGCGGCAATATTATCGCCGACACTTTTGAAATGTCGAGTATTGAAATGGTTATTGCCTATACTTTTTACTATGTGTTACTCTATGTACCAATACTTTTGGAAGTGAATATTGGTATTGGCATTGCCAATATTTTTAAAACAAAATATTGGTATTGGTAGCTTTAAGAGTTAGCAACCTCGATGGCATATGTTTAACTTTTCCAGCATTAGCATTCTCATTTAGTTTAGTCTAGGCCATTAATACCAATTTTATTTTTATTTTACTCCACAAAAAGCATTAACTATTTTTCTAACAAAAACATATCTATTAATAAGTAATTAATACAAACTCTTGTAGGCACTTCACCATATCCGTATTCACGTTGTCCCAATGGAAGGTCGTCTCATATAAAATATCCGCTTGCAGTCTCTGTCCATCGTTGACGAAAAATCTAATTTTGAAAATTCGTGGAAATCCGTTAACAATCTTCATCATGAATAAACAAATGAATTCATTATAGCTATACGAGGTAAACTCTGTTCAACTATGACCTTGTTCATAACTATAAATAGTAATAAATTATTCATTCAGACATACCTTAGTATATCATATTCCCATGGAGCCCTTTTTCTTTCCAATACCAAACCCATCGTATCCTGAAACCGCTGAGGAGAGTGAGGAATGCGAGCAGGCAGTAGGAAAACCTAAAATAACGGATATTTGAAATTCATGGAACTCGTTCTTGTAGTCCAACAGACCTCTCCTTCGTTTATGACGACATCTTTATGCTTTCCCTGAACAAACAATTTTAGCACAGCTTTGCCTTTCATTTGGTAGAAAAACTGCAAATCGAAAATGATTATTTATAATGAATAAGACAACTAATTATTAACTACAAAGTGTTAACTTAATAAATAAAAGTGAATGGTTAATTACATTTCCCAATAAAAATCAACTAAGGTAATTATTATTCATTAAATATCTTTACGATATTTGGGTTAGGGCTGGAAAGCTATTATTGTTATTATTGTTACCTCTTCTCCATGTTGAATGTGAAAGTCACACCTGGAATTGGGTCCTCCAACGAACATTACAGTCAATTGGCCATGATTGTGTCTTCAAAGAAATATGATTCCACCTCTATTATTGAACGTAATGTAATGAACTCAAAACTCACAAAAACTGGTTGGATACAGGAGGCAAAAATCGATTTCTGTTGTCGGTGATCCATTTGTCAACGTTTGTAACCACTAGGTCCTCCATCGATGATATTTTGTCAAAAGTTTTGGTTAGCAAGACTTTATATCCTCTGCTGTTAAACAAAGCACGCGCAGCTTTTAATTAAGAAGCATCCTAAAGTCCAAAGTAGTGCCATAACAAAAGCAAGCTTTTAAACCGTCAGTTGACTTTATACCATTGGTATTAACCAATTATTTCCTTACTAACAATCTATTATGCACAACCGCAAGTGAAATGCGATTTAATCATGGTAACATTTAATTTAATTAGTGTTTACATTTTTGAAAAGTATGCAACCATTCCCTAAATAAATAAAGAAAAAACACGAAGTTTAAAAAAAAAGAAATGAAGAACGTTTGACGCAATGAATCCTGATGGATCTCCCTAATTTCAAGATGTTAATTAACATTGTTATTCAAACAAGTTAACACAATACAGAAGGGCGTCATTCCAATGGAATGTTTTGAAATGTTAGAAAATATTTTCATTGTTGCATGGAAGTGTGATTGCTTCTTTTTATTATCAATTATTTATTCACAATAGAGATCTCAGATTCCTCACATTTCAGGGTCATTTTAAATAGCTCATTATTCACTGAGCTGTTATGTCCTTTATAAATATTTGTAATACTAATTAAGCACTTCACCAGTTTCTCATCACAGAAGACACGATCATCATAAAATTACACGAGGTACACGAAGGAAACTCCGCTTATTAGCCTAACATCAGTTTGATGTGAAGGCGAATTGGAAGTAACAAAATAAAAGCCAGTTCACAATGGTTCATGATTTATAGATAACAATAAGAAAATAAAATAAATTATTTAATCTATCTATAATATAAAACAGGAAGTGCATTTGTATGTTGTCTGTCTCAAGAACTCCTCTCTCTTACGGTTAACGGTAGCGACTTGAAATTTGCACACGTCATTCTATGCCATTCGTAGGTCAAATTGCTATTTTAAATTTTAAACTTTCAAGTTTTCCAACTTTCGCCTTTTCATAAATCGCATAGGAGCTTTAATCTCGAGAGCTATTGAATGCAAGGAGCATTGTGCTGCCGGACGGCCTAATGTTTGGGACCTCGACTCTAGCGATGTGTTCAGCACGTGTTCGAATCCGGTTGCGGGATCACTGTCTAATCACCAAGTTCTTTGAGGGCGAGTAGCAGGCTGAATTTATGTATGTATTATATAACTGGCAAAGCCGGTTTAAAAAAGCTAGTTTTTTTTTTTTATAAATCTTTTATCACTATTCTGATGATTCCCTGTCGGTACGCACCGTGGTAGGAGTTTCTAGTTTCTTCACCGAGGCATTGGCCATTTGGCGCTCGGGAATAGAACGGGTGACAAAAATAGCGCGTTAACGAAGATTAATCTGCAATCCTAATAAAAATCCTTTGCTATTTTGGTATGTGCTCTTAGGTATTTTGTTACAGGGTTTTCGCTATTTTCTCTTGGGGTTAAAGCAGGTACTTCATAAGGGTTGCGATTGGCCCGCCCCGATATTCATCCAAAGACTTCCTAAGTTTCAGCAGTTAGCAAGGGCCTATTGTGTAACTCCTCTCCCGGACGTAAGATATGATGTGCGGACGAATTCCAATCAGGCTTGTGGGATCTAGGTGGCGGATTTCATTGGCACCTGATGAAGTCAAGGATGGGTTCCTGCGATGTGTCAGCAGCTGAGCAAAGCTTTAGCACATTATAGAGCAAAACCAGAAATTGACAAAGATTTATGTTCATTGGAATGGTGGCGGAAATTTACGCCATCACACGGCCTTGTTGCCAAGCTAGCCTTCAAATATTTAGCTTCTCTAGCTACGACTGTGCCATGTGAACGGT
Source organism: Hirudo medicinalis (assembly GCA_011800805.1). Lineage (NCBI taxonomy): Eukaryota > Metazoa > Annelida > Clitellata > Hirudinida > Hirudinidae > Hirudo > Hirudo medicinalis. Next base: position 486,681 of record MPNW01000102.1, read on the forward strand.
TATTTTCATTTTATGGACATGTTGTGAATAAGAAACGTCTGCAGACAACATCAACAAACTCGTTTGCCTCAGCAACTAGCTAAATGTGAATTAATGAACCACAAAAAACTATTTCTAAGCTACTATTGTGAGCATCGTTTCATGAATAAAAGTGATTTTTGTATAAAAACGAATTATATTGGGAAATTATTTGAAAAATAAGATGGTGCGATTAATTACTCGTAAATCTAAGATTAAAAAAATTGATCTCGCGATTAATCGAGATTAAAAATATTAATCGATCTGCAACCCTAATTTTTATCAAAAATAGTTAAAGCCCTAAACCGATATAGTGAAGACCTATGATCAACATGTTCACAGAAGCGCGGAAAGGAAGTACTCAGCAAATACAAATTCGTCCATGTGGGACGAATCGCGGGTTCCGTTTCTTGGGTCCTGCTCGGGGTGCCCAGCCGAATCCCAGCTTCAGTAATTACGGGTTTCCCAGCATTATATATATTTATTATTATAAATCTATAATTGGTTCCTTTTGCTTAAAAATCAATTTAATTATTGTAAAACTTTAAAAAATTGGTACTATTTTTTGTATAGTATAGAAATTAACAATTTCTGAATCATCTTTTTTTTACATTAAAAGGGCTTTGGCACAACTAATGACATTACCTCGCTATGTTGATGGGTACATTTGTTATAGTTGCCGCCGTTCCCTTTTTTTTCGGATCCATATTTTGGGAACTTATTTGTCGACTAATTAAGTACAGAATTAAACCTTGTTTGGCTATACCTATAGAATTAAGAAAGTAAGTGAGATTAATATATGGTTATTTTAGGTCCAGTCAATTCTTTCTGTCGCCATTTTTTTTGGAAATGTTTCGGAAAAGTGCTCGCTCCATTTGACTTGAATTTGTGGTATTTTGATTTCATTGCTAAAAAATATAAAAACGTTTGTTGTTGATCGATTGAAGCTTAAATTCTTTGCTTTTTTTTTGCTCCTGGATTACAAATTCCTGAGGTACATAATTTGAATGCTTTCGTACATGTATTCGTTACATTATTTTATTTTCTACATTAGGAGACACGAGTCTCATCTTCTCATGAGTAATCTGCTAATGTTTTAATTAATTTAAAACTTTGAAGTTGATGGTTTTTTTCTGTTCTTGTGATAATAGGTATCTCCCATAGCTGCTTAGCCTATGTAACGGCTTCTGCTGTCGTAATTTCGCATGATAATTGTTTTTCAATTAGTCTTTACTGGAATTTTGATGATAAATTCTTCATTTATTTGTCATACTTTGTGAATGTTTCTGTCAATAATTTGCCTATATTGGACTGAACATCACTAGTTTTTTGTTATAGAAATCATGGATGAGCAGTATGAGAAAGTTTGTGCCCTTTTAACTGATACCATCATGCTGATGTGTAAAAATGGAATTCAGTTCAGAAATGAGCTTAAAGTGCAGGGCCTCATAGGCCTTACAGTTGACAAGCATGTTTTTATTATCCAAATAAATGAAGTTGTGAAGGCCGAGGAGAAAATCCAAAAGAAGCCACATGTAACTTCCGAACCTTGCTTCAGAGGAGTTAACTTCATAGATAATGATTCAACTCAAGAGAATGTTGCCACTGATTACTGCAATCCTACGTTCAGTTGTGGGAAACCTCAGAACTCTGATCTGGATATGGACACCAAACAACCAATTGAATTGAGCAAAAAGATGAAAAAGGACTTTGTTGAAGAGGATGTGACCATCCCTGTAGTTTCCAAACAGGTTTTTCCTGAGGATCAGATGGTTATGAAAGAGATGGATATTCTGCAAAGTGCTCATCTGGCCTTCGGAAGTCACTCAATGTTCAGTGACCCCAGTGAACAGAATTCCCCTATAAACCTTCATGTTGGTAGCAGACTTCAAGTTGTTGAGAGCAAAGAACCTATCAGGGAACCACCGGACATAAAACCACTGACTGGAGATATCGAGGAATGGATTGCTAATAATGGGATGCCTCCTGATCATATTTCAAATGTATTTATCCATTTTTCAATGTTTCAATTATTAAATGACTGAGATATTTTTAATATTATCAAAAATATTTGATTTCCACAGGGGAGAAAACCATACAACAGAAATCATGAAATGAGAAGATCGGATGCGTTGAACTTAAAAACCAGCAGCAGATCTTTTGATGCCAATGCTTCTTGCAACTCATTTTTCCCACCCACAACAGTCAGGTTCAATGACAAGAAACGTTCTGCATGTGATGACTATGATTACGATGAGTGCGAAGTTTCTAAATTTTCTTGCAATTTATGCCCAGCTGCCTACAAACATTATTGCAACCTTCTGACCCATGAGGTGAAAGTTCATGGTAGGCAGAAGAAAAAAGGAGGCAGAAGGAAGAAGCTTCTATGAAATTATTTCTCTTTACCTTTGTTATTGTGGCATATTTCCTGGCAGTGCTGCTGTCTGCTGAATTGTTGTATTTCCTCGAGCAGGTTCTTTCGAGCGACGGATCTTGGATTTGCCGCTCGTTTTGGAACCGGTAGCTAATAACCATCAAACATCTTGTTTGGACATGATTTTCAATCTAGTTTGTATAAGTTTGCAACTTTTTGCTGGCAGAGGAGTCTTTCCATGTAAATATTTTTGTTGCGTTAATTTGAGTCCTTTTTATTTGCTTCTGTCGTTGACAATGAATATGGATTCATATTTACTTTGTATTGCTGAGTTTCAGTTGCAAAGTTATTTTTTAGAGGAGGTATGCAACCAGCAGAGACTTGTATAAGTTTTTCAGTGTATCCTTCGACGGGGCAGCCACTTCTTATCATCAAGTTATCACTTAAAGACTACAGGATTTATTGTCAAATCTCTTGGAAAACATTTTTGCTGCTTGGAATTTTTTGTTCTGAAGTACTTGGTTAATGTCATTTTTTTTGTGTTTTTGCATTTTCGTAAATTCAACATTTGAAAAATAGCTTGGTTGACTGAGATTCTGGTATCTCAATTATGAGTTAGTGCAGTTGATCCATTTTTAAGTGTTTGTTGGGGACCTACGACATGTTCTTGGTTGAAAATGATCATTTATGTCTTGGTTGGACAAATTCTTCAGTCTTGGTTTAAGGAAAGAAATCAATTGAAGCAATCTCGTCTCGAGAGTTAGAAGTGGTTTCTGCAATGGGTGAATGTATATCAAAATGTTGTATGGGCGGCTGTATTTCGGGGTGAGGTACGTTAAGAAAGATTGTGATAGCTAAGTAATAGTCGTTCCAGCATCGACATTAATGCGAACTAACTTCGGGAGCCTCCCACGTCGATTGACCGAATGCCATAGGAACCATCGAAAAATCTATGAAAGCAGGCAGAAGGATGCACGAGCTTGCTGATGTGGAGTGGACATGCGAAGCACTCTGATGCGGATAAAACGCCAGTTCATTGTGACCAGTTCATGATTAAAAACCTTAATTTAGATGTAATTAGACTTAGTAGAATGCCTCAAAGCATTTGTCGAATGTTCTCCAAATTATTGATACATTCGAAATGGATACTGAATTATTTTGTCGTCTAAAGGCAAGGAGGATAGCGCTAGACCAATGGGAAGGTGGGTTGGATTGTTTTATCGTTAACATTTTATTACGCTCTTGAACTAACTGTCCCGAGTGTGAACATTCTACATCGAAGACAAAACAATCGTGGAAGCGTTAGAGCAATCGTCACTTTGTCGCCTGGCGTTTAAGGGAATGAGCGGAGGCAATATGATCGAGAACAATTATAAAGCAATCTTTCTCGTTACCTGTCACCGCTTTAAATTAGAGTCGCACGCAGCGAGACTCGACGGAGCGGAGAGATGTCGAGAAGAGTGCGTTCGTCGGGCTGCACAACGTGAGTAATAAGTACATTTCAAAATAACTTCTCAACTGCACACCTCATTCGTACAACTAGGTACGTTTCTCCTCGACTGTGGCTATTTTAATGTGGTTTCATGTGCATCTGCTGGTGATTTAGGAGTATCTTAAGATAAGGAAATAATTCGTCTCTTACGCGCTGTAGTTTGTAACCGGTATATCTTTCGACTGAAACCATGGGAGGATGCCAGGGGAAACCTTCGCCATCCAAGGCCGCAACAAGTAAATTAAATTTATACGAAAGAATTAAATTTCTTAAAATCCCATCTGATTATAAGAACTGCGTGCGAGTCATGGTGAGTCATATCGCGCGCCAAAATACAATCTCAGGCAGAATTTTCCACCAGGGTACGAAGTTCAGCAGAAGAGGATAAAGCGAGTTTCGAGGAGAGTTGCACGTACGTTGACCCGACTTGTAGTGGTCGATGTTTTCCAACGCTACCTGTAGCCGCTAGAGAGCTATGCGATGTAGCATGAAGCCTTTGTTAAATGTTATTACTTTTCCTTAGCTAACAGATTATTATTAAATGCTTGAGTTATGTTCAACTTAAACACCTGTCGCGGGTTAGTCGTGGCATGCTTAGGCAATCAATTGCAGGTAATATTAACACAAAGGCCATCGGGTGTGTCTGTTTTATGATGTCCGTACATTCTAGCTTTAAATAGATATTCGTTTGTAAATTCAGAAATCGCATGAATCCACATGAATTGTGCAAATGAAGCTCCTATTCATGCCTTTTGTTAGCCTTTTTGTTAAACAATTTCAAGACTTCAGGAGATGGTAATGATGGGTATCTGGCTGTAGGCTGACAACACTTTTACAGCTATTGATTTTTTGCATGATGGGCTGGCGCAAGTGACTTGTATGGCTACTTACTCATAAGGCTATTGTTGTTTTAACAGAATTTCAGACATTTTTTTATGAATTTATAAAAGTAGAATTTAACTAACAATAAATATTCATTTATAATCTTCTCCTTCAAAAACAACCCAGCTTGATTAGTTCCAGAACAAGTTATTTTTATGGAATGCCTATCAAAGATTCAATTTGAAATTTGATTCTCAATTTTAACTTAATTATTGTAGAATCCACCCAACACAGAGTGAAGACATCTAGCACAACAACTTCATCTGCTCCTGGCCATCTCAAACGGCCACACAAATCCACTGAACACAAAAGTAAACAACAGATTATTGATGATCTCAGCAGAGAACTCGACCAACAGAAGCTTGCCTGTGAAGCTCAGGCCAAGGATATTCAACACTCTCAAGCTAGGCTGCAAGAGAGCAGTGTAGGATTTGAAGCCATGGTCGTCCTCTTCAAGTACGTCACAGAAAATGTGAGGCTGTCTTGTTTTGTATTTTGAATGATCATTCATTTGAGCCATCATTAATATATGTAGCCAGTAATTAAACCATCAAAAACTTTTTTATTTATGCAAAATGGGCTTACAAAATGATAGGACACCATGGAAACAGTAACCAGATGTAATAACAGCTTCAATTAAAAAACCCATAAAATTTGAGTTAGAGAACAATGTTATACAACTTCTCACAAATCAATAATGTTGTGCATGATTGAGGTTTGTACCCATAAGTACCATAAGCATGCATAAAAATCCAAGTATCAGAGATATTCAGGGAAGCACATATTTAGAGTATTTTCATTAGAAAAATATTCTCTAGTAAAATGATACCCCTACATATGCCTGTTCATTTTGGTTTAAAACTGGTTTAACTCTGCATAATCATCTAATCAAATTTAAAAAATAAATTACTTTTAGTGAAATGTGGTTGAATATTATTGTTTGGTTGTCATAGCTTGATGGCCTAAGATGTCCAGAATTGAAAAGGCGTCTGGCAGAATTGGCAGAACAACTGAACGCTGCTCAACAGCAACTTGGTGACAATTTAATGTTCTTTAAGCAATGCACACCCTTCCAATGCATTAGTTTATTAAAATGCAGTTTATTATTGTGATTATTAAATCACACTAAATAACAATAAGTTTGTTACTTTATTCCAGAATGATAATATTGATTTTAGAAGCATTGCTTCAAAGGTTTGTCCTTCAAAAACGAATAAATTGATTTCATAAGATGGTGCGGCAAGGTTACAAAATGCTCTCGAAATGAACATGCGAAAGATGAAAGAGCAACACCAAAAAGACATTTCCAATTTGAAATCATCTCATGAAGAGGCCATTAATGAGCTCAAATTGAAGCTGCAGAAAGAAGCAGATCGGGAAATGCAAGCCAGTAATTTGAATTTCATTTGCATTTAATTGTGAGACTCGTTTGTGCTTGTTTTGAAATAGTCCAATGGTGCTCTCAGCTTTTGAATTGGCTTGACATATTTTCTTGTTGTCTCATGCAGCTGAAACTGAACACAAACAACAACTTGAGCACATGCAACAACAGGCTCAAAACTTGGTAAGAGGTCTCAGCTCTTTTCAACATGTAAGCATGCATTTTAATGAAACATACATATTTAAATAATAAATATACATATCTCAAATTAATGTAACCATTGACTTACTATGTTTGCATGTTATAACTTGCAACATTACTACTTACAATTATACTAATAAGTTGTTCTGATTATTTCGTTGTTCTCTTAAAAAATAAATAGTAATTTTTATTTTTTTTTAGCTAACGTTATTTAGACGTTGTTTTCTTTTTTGCCAAAAGTTCTCGTGAATTATATTTAAATTTATTATATTTTTAACGCACGTCTCGATTGCTGAAGACTCGATCAATTAATAGCATCTTCAAAGTAAATTGTTATTGTTTTATTGAAAGAATTGAAATCGTTCGATGAAAATGACAATCTAGAATTGTTCGCATTCATTCAGCTGTCAGACATGAAAGTTCAGCACGACTCTGAAATAGCTTGCGTCACCCAGGAGTACGAAGTCAAACTCGACGGACTCAAAACAGAGTTCACCCATCAACTGGAAGGTACTTCTTAACCCATTGAAAATTTGCAGCAAATTTAACTCCATCTTTTTTCAAAAGAATCAATTGTTTTCAACAGATTTCAAAATATTTTGAACCTCTTGATTTATTATTAAGAGTTATTTCTAATTACATGTTTTAAGATGGCACATTTTTGCAAAACAAATCTTTCATTATTTGTAATGAAATTTGTAAGCAAATTTTATTTGTATTATAAATATGGTAATCTACTGTACTTAATTTTTAATAATAATAATAGTTAATTTGTAGTGTGCCATTTGCATAGCATCAGAGGCATCTTGTGTCTTTGTTGGTTTCATGTTGGTGTCCTGAAGAGGTGGGTCTTCAGGTGATTTTTGAAGAGCTCCTGGGATGGTTGAGCTTTTACGAGGGGGGCAATACATTCCAGATAGCAGGAGAGGCATACGAGAAGCCTCTATTGACGAGGCATATTTTGTGAACTGGTTGGCCTGATGGAAGATGAACTGAGACGAGGTGCGTGACGGCGGAGAATGAGGTGGTGGAGATAAGGTGGATTGGATGTTGCGAGAGTTTGATATGTCACGAGGGCGATTTTGAAGATGATGCGATTATGGATCGGTATCCAGTGCAATTACTTCAGGCAGTCAGTGCTATTAAGGGTGGGATTACGAAGAACAAGTTCAGCAAGTTTGTTTTGTATGCATCACAAGGAATGGATCAAGCAGGCAGATGTACCTAGAGAAGGGAATTGCAGTAGTCCAGGTGAGAGAGAATGAGACTGTGTGCAAGGGCAGAAGTTGTGTCGATGGAGAAGAATGGATGGATATGCCAAATTGTCTAGATGAGATGATTGCTTGATTTGACGATGGAGGCGGAATGTTCTTTGAAGCTGANGGGCAGAAGTTGTGTCGATGGAGAAGAATGGATGGATATGCCAAATTGTCTAGATGAGATGATTGCTTGATTTGACGATGGAGGCGGAATGTTCTTTGAAGCTGAGATGAGAATCAAAAGTAACACCATGGAGTTTAAGAGTAGTAGAAGAAGGAAGCAGGGTGACATTTGTGGAGGATGGGGAGACAGAGATTTTAGGCAGGCAATCGTGCTGATGAACATGATTTTGGATTTCTGCAGATTCAGTTGAAGAAAGTTAATGAGATGCCAATCATTGATTGCATCTTTGCACTTCTGCAGATTTCTGAGTTGATCGGACATGCTATGGCTGGAGAGGATAGAGAAGAGACTTGTGTCATCTGCTTATTGATGGAATGATACTTTGAAGTCATGAATAATGTTGGACAAAGGTGAAGTGTAGGTTGTGAAAAGCAAAGGTTCCAGGACAAAGCCCTGAGGAACACCAGCAAGAAGTTCAACTGGAATGGATTATCGGTCACCAAGTTTCACATATTGGATTCTCTTAGAAAGATAAGGTATCCAAGAGAATACAAGGCCATCAATTCCAGTCAGACTTAAGTCTCTCTAGCGGTCTGGTGGTTGATAGTGTCAAATGCTGCTGAGAGGTCAAGACCAACCATGATGGTGCAATTACCTTTGCCACCAAAAATAGACTGGGTCTGTAGGCAGATTGAAAAGAAGAGAAGTTAGAGGATGCAGTAATATGGGGGCAAATTATGGACAGAATGACTCTTTTGAGCAGTTTTGACATGGTAGAAAGATTGGAGATAGGTCTGTAATTGGCAGGAAAGCTTGGGTCAAGACTTGGCTTTTTAAGAAGGGGGAGAACTGGGGCCCTTTTGAACATAGAGTGAGTATGCCAGTGCTGAAAGAAATTAACCTTTTAACCAGATAAAGTATTTAAAAGTTGGTTAACAATTCTTTTTGGATAACTTTTGTACTTATAATTAGATGGTAATTTATGCAAATTTATTGAAAAGATAATTGGCTTATAAACATCCCTTTTCCCTCACAGAAAATTTACTATACATAAGTTTCACAATGCATTCTTATCGCATGTTGTCGAAACTACATTCGGAGATAATGGAATATTTGCATTAATTGTTTTATCTCCAAAGCGTTGCATAGCCTAACTTTGGCCTGTGTGATTTGATGGTGATCATTTAAAGTTAAGAACATAAATAACATAAGCATCAACTTGTATGGCAGGCCAACAATAACTAAACATTAACATATACTTTAACTTGTACATTACTTATCTGACTAATTTTATTTTTGCTTATAAAACCCTTTTCTAGACCACATCATCTTAAGGGTTAAACTTTGTAAGCAAATAACTATTTTCATTCATGACTTTTTTAATAAAATTTTATTTTATATTTACCAATTACTTGTGGAATTTTATGATATGCCTGGCATATTTTAAGATAACACAACCTTAAATGGTCTCACTATTCACTTACCAAAGGTGCTTAATTAATTATATTAATTTGAAGGAATAATGACTTTTTAATTGATAAATAATAATAAAAGTTAAATATTAAATCAATTTTTATTATGAATTGTTTGCACAAACTTATTCACCAATTCATGGAAATTTAAAAAATGTCTCCAACAAATAATTTGATGTTTGGAACTTTCCGAAGCTTCATTTACAATTCGAAGCAAAAGGTTCTGTTTTCATGGAACTTGTGTTCGAATTCCAAAGTTTGCATTTGATTCCATTTACATTTCAATGTTACTTCCATTGGTACTTAAGTGAATTTATAGACCATGGATACTTTAATCATCTAATTTTAAATAAATCATTTTAAAGCTCTCAAGAAATCTTATGAGGCAAGAATTAATAATGTTACAAAACACTATGAAGAAATAAAGGAACAACTCACAGTTAGTGATTTAAAATATAATTTATTATTTGTTGCTTCATCACTTATTTAGGGATTAAGGGTTATTTAAATCTTAGAGAAATAAAGGATTATCTACTAGATATAGATTTATGCACCAAGTGATATTAGATTTGGAGACTTATTGGCATGAAATTTATAATCAATTTATTTAATTCTGACGAAATAGTGTATTTATCCTGTCTTTTTAGTGCCTCAATGTATCCGAACCGGATGTGAAGGCACTTTTTAATCGATCTACCGTTTATATAGCGCCCCTACCCGAGGTCCTCCAGACTGGGTTGCGATCGTGACACATTACCATCGTTGCTATTACCGTCGCAGTGATTAGATATTTTGCTCACTTCTGATCCCTTTATTTCTTGCTTACATTTCAATGTCTTTTTTAATATCATCTTATCTTAAATTTTGTTTACAAACAAAAACTCTGAATTCAGCTTCTTTCATTGCACAAGTTTATGTTGAGTTACTGCAGAAGTGTTTTATCACCAATTGCTTTATATGCTCATGTTTCGAGTGCATTTACAAAGATGTTTATACATGTTTTGTTAAAATAGGCTCGCCATTTGGAGGAGACAGCTTTCTCAGTTATAGGCTTGCACTGTTTTAGTACGAATAAACTTCGTCACTAAATCTACATTTGTAGTTTTTAATATCCGACTGATCAGTTTTGGTCTCTAAGGCCATCGTCAGGGTAATAAGAAAATACGAAAATTTAAAGTTAACATGTTTAAATGAAAATATTGAGCCATTATACTGTAAAGATGTTTATATATATTGATTATTATGACAGATTATATTAGTAAGCTTCCATGAACCTCCAATCTTGATATTTTTTCTGTTTTAACATTGACTTGTCTGAATGTTTGGGTAAAAGTAGTTTCTTGATTTTGTTTATGATCTCATCATAAGCAAATGTTTTCCAACATATTAAGAAACCCATAATTGGCTTTTAGTTAAGTAACATCAACATCAAATGGCTTTAAGGCTTCATATTCAAATTTTATGTCCTGCAACATAAATTTTATGTCCTGCAACATAAATTTTATGTCCTTGTGAGACTTTTTTCCAAATACCTTTTCCTGTATTGTTGGAGAATTTAGGAATCCAGATGCTTAAGGACAATCTTTAGGATTTCCATTAGGAAATTTCTAACTAAATCGCAAACGTTTGAAATGTGAAATCTGCTTAGGTGTATTTAATTTTGACTTATTTATTATTTATTTATTGGTTTACATAAAAAAAGTTTGCATTTTAGTCTATGATGCTTATATTTTAATTAGAAATCAAATAATCATTGTAAAGCATTCATGAAATTCTTAGGAAAAAAATGTTCAACTTCACTCCGAATATCAGATCTTAATGAAAAGAGATGGAAGCGGAATGAATACACCCGACGGCTCGAGAACTTACGGTCCACTTCTTTCACACAAGTTTGTTCATTTGCTTTTTCTTTTTAAAATGAAATGATTTGTTTGATCAATACAAAAGAATAGGTGATTTTAAACAACAGATTCCTAGAACAAGAAGTTGAAAGTTTGCGAGCAGTGATGGAACTCAGGAACCAAGAAATCAATCAACTGAGGATGCACAACGATCACATGGAGAAACAGGTGCCTATCTGAAACTCATTCTTTTTTAAAGATTTAAAAAAAAAATTTAATTATCTAAATGAAAAACGTCTATAGTTGGAAGAGATTCCAAAAGCTCAGGTAACAATAACAGCCTTGCAACAAAAGATTGAAAATCTTGAAGCTATCATAAATCTCAAAGCAGATTATGAGAGGTAAAGTTTCTTCACTTGAAATGATATTTAATGCCAGAAATTATGTTGTGAAATGAGTTTGATGGAAAAATATATTCAAATTATTCCAGGGATTTGGCTGAAAAGCATAATGTACTCTTGAGGAAGTATGACCAAGAAACGAAAGCAAAAAAAAAGACTTTCGATGAACAATGAGGAGTTAGTTTACAAACTAAACCAATCGGTGGCTCCAAATGATGAGAATGAATCAGAATCTGCAGTTATTCCTCAAACAAACAGACCAAAGTCAGTGTTAGCATCTTCTGGAAATAACAGTACATCATCCACTCCCTCAAAAGCCAGGGAACATAGGCCCAAGTCTATGGTGGCCTTGCCTCAGCAAGGTCCTTCACCAGCAAGCAAAGCATCTTCCAGACTGTCAGGTCCACCAGTAAGTGCTAAACCCCCAGGAATAAAACTTCGTCGTCCAAAAATGTTTGCCAATTCCCCTGACGAAAACACATCTTCAGAAATTGTCTCAGATGGAAAGCAAGATGCTTTTAGACAGTCAGATGTTTAGATTGTTGGAATTTTAGATGTGCTAAAAGTCTTCCTCTTATGAGGTTTTCGCAATGCTTTTTGTCATGTGAAATACAGTTGCTAATAGAATCTCTTCTATAACTTTTATCCATGCAATGCTCACTTGAGAGGTTTGAAAACATGTCTTTATTGCTTAGAAAATGGGGTGCTCCAAACGTTTAGCTTTGATTTGAGTTTTTGAACATCCAGCTTTTCGAATTTTGGTGATTACTAAGCAAACACATGGCAAAACTCTCCAGTTGTGTTAATTTCAAAGCCTGCGGATGTACTCAAGTATTTATTTACGTTTTTAGTTATATTTGCTTTGGCATGTGGTTGCTATGGATATTGAAAGGGAATCATATTTTAACTCGATGCATTGGTCGCTGGAATAAAATTATTAAATGTTCGTGGATTATTATGTAGTTGTGTAGCTCCTTTCTTTTCGACGCTCGGCTAATTTAATAAACTGAACAACAAAGTTGTGAGAAGTAATTTCATTATTGTAATGACTATTGTAAGAACTAGGAGACAGAAGTTCGATTCGTCCACAGCCATAGCATGCCGGGGCCGACAACCGAGCCGCAACCCCGCTATACAAGATATTAAAGACTAGTGAGAGAGATATTAATAACAATTGTTCATTAACGTTCGTTGCATAGCTAGATGATTAGGATGGTGCTCCCGCAACGGGATTCGAATCCTTGCTGCCATCGTGAGGGGCGTAAGTCTTAACCATTAGACCATGCGGGATCACAACTCCATAAGAGAGATTCTATTTATTTGATTAAAGTCCGTTGCATGACTAAGATGATTTGGACTTGTTAGTTAGTGTTATATATTGTAATGAAATAAGAAGTATTATAGTAATAGCAGGTGTAAAGGTTAAATTCTAAAACTAATAATAGTATTAATAATATTAGGGAAATGTAACTATTTAATTAAATTATTACGATTATTGCAAATCCATCTGAAAATGAGGTCCCCACTTGCTGGATTGCTAAGCATGGAACTCATCTCAGATAGATTTGTTTTTAGACTTATTTCTTCCCTCAGGACTGACTGGACCGAGCATTCCATGAGGAAATGCCGGACATTTTCATCCTCCTGAGGGCATACCTGTCATTTTCCGTCTGGATGACGCTTTAAGAGAAACAGGTGTTGATTCAGAGCACATTTTCCAATACGGAGTTTTGGGATTAAAATCTCCTTCCTCCTTTTCGGCACGAGTTTCTCTATGGTCTATGGCCGTGCAACCGCGGCTGAGTGGTTAAGGCGATAGACTAGAGAAAGAAATTCGTGTTTGTGTGTGGTTAATTAACGTCCATTATTAGATGATTTGGACGGGACAGAGAGATGTAGTAGTAGTAGTAGTATTTTATCAATGTCCTCAGCATAACGTGATGAATAGGACAACAACAAAGACAACATCAACAAAGTTCATAATGTGATAGATGGTCAAATCAGATTTTGGCGGGTTTTATAAATCCACTGGTATATTAGCAGTATTTCAGTGGATTTATTTTGTCCCTTATTGCTCTTCTCAGTCTTGATTGGGCCGGACATTCCATTAGGAAATGCTGGACAGTCTCATCTTCCTGAGGACAGGTATTTACCGTCTGCGTGACGCCCCATCTTAAAGAGGTGTCGATTTTCCAAGACGGAGTTTAGAGATCAAAGTCTCCTTCTTCCTTGAGGCACATTGGAATTTGCTCTTCACCGACACTCTTTTCTCCACTAGCTTATAGTGCTTCTCTTCTTTGTCTTCCCATCTGGT
>MPNW01000102.1:502814-519583 GCA_011800805.1 Hirudo medicinalis
TGAAGCTCTGAAATAGTAGAAAGAATTCTGTAAACATCGGGGTCGTTATAGGCATTGTTGCTTTCTTCCAAGTTCATCAGAGAACTCAGGGAGTCAGTGAAAATGACTAAGTTAAGGATCTCCCCCTAGTAGGATTCCTTCACGTGCAATAGGTAACTCTCGATGGCTGCTAGTTCCATGGAGCTGATGCTGCTGTGACTTGAAGTTCCGCTGAGCTCCAAATCTTTCTGTGGGATTTATATACCTATCCCCGCTTTCCCGTCTTCCGTCTTTGAGGCATCCGTGAAACATAGGAGGTTCCCTCGTAGGTCCTCGATCTTCTCCTTGGCTACTAGCATCCTCAAGGGATCACCGTTACCGAAGGAAAGGTTCGATTTATCAAACTTTGGGAGCTTTAGCCTCCAGGGAGCTATTTCGTCCAGTCTTTCCCTGTTTGCTCTTTTCTGAAAATCTTTGACAAAGTTTCTCGGAATGAGCGCTTCGATTGTTTCTAACGGCGTGAGCTACTTTTTCTTCTTCATCATCAGATAGAGCCTAGCTTGTGTTTTGTTTTTATTCTTATCTAAGAGAGAGATATTCAAATTCAAATCGTTTATATAGAGGCCTTGCGCGATAGTAGGGATGTGCTGTCGTAGTAGGGATGTCACTACAATTATTTTTTTTAGATTACTTTAAATAAATTTAATTTACTTTATAAATTTACGAAGCAGTGATGTTTTGGCTGTCCGAACAACATTACCGTTTAAGCTGAAAGTCGATTTTATTCAGACCCTGCTTTTTTAGAGCTACTGTAGGAGAGTATGTAATAAAGGGAATGTGTTCTATGGACGGACGGACCTCATTCATCCTCACATACAGGTAAAACGCCGAACGATACCGGACCGGATTCACACCACAGTTCCGAGTGCGTTCGAGTTTCTGGCCTCACGAAAGACCTTCCTCGAGCTAGGATCAAGTTCCCTCGAGGAAATGAAAGATGTGCGTTTTGGTTGTTGAGGTGATGACGCGCGCATTGGCAAAGGACTTAGAACGCGAATGAGAGTTTGATAATGATGATGACGACGACGATGATGATGATGGTGATGATGATGATTCAGGAGAAATCGTCGATCCGGTTGTCGTCACAGGAATTGAGACACTCGATTCTGAGTTGCTGATTGTCGACGATGACGATGACAATGACAATGACAATGNCGATGACGATGACGATGACGATGACGATGACGATGACGATGACGATGACGATGACGATGACGATGACGATGACGATGACGATGACGATGACGATGATGACGATGACAACGATGATGATGATGACGATGACGACGACGATGATGATGAATAATAATAATAGTTAATTTATAATGCGCCATTTGCATCGTGTCAGAGGCGCCTGATGCGGCCGATGAGCGTAATTTTCAAAGTGAAGGCGACCGCTACAAAGAAAATATAACGCTCAGTTTGCGTTATATGGTGTCGATGTATAAAGGTCGCTGCGAGTCTTTAATTTATAACCATTATATGGTTACTGTTCAGGGTAACGTAGGATAATAACCAACAGGGACACCAGTCTGATAAAAAGGGTGTGGCCCATCCCCCGAGAGTTTCGTAGTACTATTTTACGGACGGCGTCTTCACAAAGTTGAGAGGGCGACATAAAGGTGACAATCGTCTCGAGACTTTAAATGGCGTGAAAATGTAGGTCAGTCGATATGCTTTTGAAAAATCTATGTAAATTTACTTCAACCTTGCCCTCGTATCGCTCTAGGCTTACTAAATTTAGTGTCACTGTACGAAGAACCCGAGCCCATGCCGAAAGAGGCAACAAAAACTCTTATGGTACCAGGTCATCCAGCGACCTCCGTTCTGATCCAGTTCGCACCATTCCTATGGTTATTAAATCAACCGCATCGATTCACCTATTTAAAAACAAATTTCGATTGTATCTGTTGAATTTGTGAATTATTTGTTGGACTGAAATTTCATTTTTTATGTAGCACTACAGTACCCCAAATAGCTCGTCCGCCAAGATAATGTCATATTACTTTATTAGGATATCCCCTCGACAGGAGGCAATTCCTTTTGAGATTATTCCTTTTGACTGTTTTAATTTGATATGTCCCGGCTATATTCTCAAAGCTTGTACATTTATTTGCTTTAGTTCAGTTCAATAAACCAAGATGAAAAGCATTATTTAGGTTATTGAAGTCAATCATTTCCATGTAAGGTGTTATAAGTATATATTTAAGTAACATTAATATTAACATTAAACATTTATTTGATTATTCGAAATGACAATGAAAATTTAGTTCAAAGTTTGACTACTTTACTTTATAATACTTCAAAATAAGTCTAATAAATTACATTTTCTTTGGGAGTAATTTTTTATTACTTAAATCGAATTTACTTTTTGTAAAATATCATTATGTTTATTTTTGCCGACTGATTGTGGTCGGGCTGCATAATAACGCTAAACATTGGGGACCTGGGATTCATAATTACACTTGTGCCATTACAAGTTACAAAGTTAATTGTTTTTAATTAAATTAATAGTTAAAGTTCTTATTAATCGTTGTTTACTCGTTTAAAATTCCATTATTAACCTTGACATTTTTTCAAATAAATACCTCTCAAGGCAAGTACTCTAGCTTCTTTATTAAGTAAATCAAAATAAATACATTTTAGTAATCATAGATTAATGTCCTTTGTGAAGGACACGTTTTTGTGTTAACAACAATGTTGTTCTTGGATTTGTAAAAAAAACTAATCCAATTTTACGTAAGATTTTTAATGATTCGATGGAAATTTTATGTAAAATAGATTTATTGAAACATCTTTAACTTAATTTAATTTGCCATTCAATCTTATGTTGCACATATTTCACTGGAAAACCTTACATAATTTTTCAGAGATAAACTAAAACATGCTATAGATTCATCATGAGAAAATCCAATTTAAGTGAGTTTTTGTTAATTTTGTATTTTAGAAATTGTCGATGTCTGGGGTTTCTGGAATTCATCTTACAGGTATGTATATTCTAAATTTGTGTTGATTTACAATTGCAATGATAAGCAAACATTTAACATTAATGAAATTGCACTACTAACTGATGTTAATGTTTCCAATATGAAGACCATGAGTCTGACCACTCAACCCTGCCTGTGAAGCTTCCATGGGGAGTGTTCAGAGAACGACAGGCCTTTCCTGAGAATATTCACATCAAAACAAATGTCAAACCTGGGGAATTTATAATGCAGACTCTTTTTGCCCAGTTCACCATCTTGGCTGAAAGAAAAATTAATCATGTTCTTGAAGATCCTGTGAGTACGATGATGATGATGATAATGGCAATAATGAATTTAGTTTATTAATTGGTTTTAATCATGAATTGAACTTTTTTATTGGATGCAACACATTTGTATCAACCAAGTTATTAGTTAAATGAAAACATTTCAATGAAGTAAATGTATTTATAAATGCATGAGTTAAATGTTTGTATTTATTTTTAGAATCAAGACAAGCCTCTTTCTAAACTTCTTCAAAGGGGAGAAGATGCAGTATTTGATCAAGTTGTTTATAATTTATTGTTGTTGAACTTGTGCTGAGATGAACATAAGTTTGCATTTGAAATTTCAGCTTATGAATACACTATATTTTGTGGCCGAGAACAGTTTGCCGTCGTTGCTACAGGCTTTGTTTGGCTGGTACGACAGACAAAACCCGATGGACGAGGCAGGGAATTGCCTTTATAGAAGAGGAAACAAATGCAAAGGGTGAACTGAAACTAATATTTTGACAAAATAAAAAACGAAAAACATTTTCATTTTATTGCATTTTGTTAAATTTTTTTTTTTTGAAAAGGGAAAAAGAATATTTATGTGAAAAGAGAGATGTGAGTTGGAGTTTCTACTTGAATGGTTATGAAATTATAGCTTCATTCTTTTATGAAAAATTTGTCCGAGTTGGTCGGTTACATTGTCACTTAGCTTGGTTGTTCAATTACATCCTCGTAAGAGATTGAATTTGGAAGCTGTTCTTTTCACCAATGAGTGGCAATGCTGAAGTTTTGAATTGAGTTTAACACCAGTGACTCATTAAATGAAGTAATTCATCCAATTATTTTCCTCAGCTGGCTGTTGACT
The DNA here is from genome assembly GCA_011800805.1 of Hirudo medicinalis. Classification (NCBI taxonomy): domain Eukaryota; kingdom Metazoa; phylum Annelida; class Clitellata; order Hirudinida; family Hirudinidae; genus Hirudo; species Hirudo medicinalis. Next base: position 506,957 of record MPNW01000102.1, read on the forward strand.
TTGTTTACTGCTTGGTGCTCATTGAAATTCTTAAACAGGTGGTTATCAAATTCATTCATTCATTCGTCATCATGATCATCATCATCATCATTGGAGTCATCCTTTTCCAACTTGTGTTGATCAGAAGTTCTTTTATATAATTTCATAACAAAATATTTTTTAGCTGCCGTATCACCCGGGACACGACGAGCAAATCAACCACATTATTAGCTTAGCTTTCAGACACTTTAAGTACAGAGAAGGGTATTATTCTTTCTTCACACTTTTAATGCTTTTTTTATTTTCATGCTTTATTTCTGAAATGTAACAAATTTGATTTTGATTATTTTATTGATTTTGCATCCAAGCACCCAAATGAGTCGGAATGCACAGAACATCAACATCGTGGCCGATTTGTTTGCAGAGGTCATTGGAGTTCTGGCTCAATCGAGGCAAGGATCTTTAATAATAATAATAATAATAATAATAGTTAATTTATAATGCGCCAGGTCACACCAAGCTCGATTGATGAAGATAATGCTTTATTGCCATGCTTACTTAGTTATTGAATCATTTATTAACTTGGCTTTTAAGTCTAATTTAGAATTAATGACTTCAAAAATCCAGGTTTCCCGCTGTGAAGAAAAGGTTTTTATTTGAATTGAAAGAATTGAGGAGCAAAGAACAAACTCGAACAACTGTTCACAGCATAATTAGCCTCTTAATGGGTCTGAAGTTTTTTAGGGTTAAGGTGCGAACACGAACTGGATTTGGTTTTATGTCGGACTAGGAAGACGAAGCCCGCACAATAACTTCAATCATTGAATTACAGATGCATCCAATTGAGGACTTCCAGGCCTGCATTCACTTCTTGCAGGAATGTGGAAATTATTTCCTCGAAGTGAAGGAAAAAGAAAAGGAGATCAAACACGCACTCGCCGGATTGTTCGTCGAGATCTTGCTTCCGGTCGCAGCTGTGGGTTTTCGTCGGTCGAGCTATTTTAATGAGTCTCAACAATTTTGTATTATTGTATGTAATATTATTGCCATTGTTACATCCATAAGGGGAAAAGATATTTATAATTAATTGAGTTAATGGTCGCAGATGTTCTGTTTGTTAAATGTTTGATAACATCCAATTGTATGTTTGTTAAGCACCAATATCAATTATTGTAATTGTTATTTTGATTGATTTCTTAATTTGCATTTCGTGAGATTTTATTGTCAGGTGGTGAAAAATGAAGTGAATGTCCCCGTTCTGAAGCATTTTGTGGAGACTCTGTATATGCCGACATTAGATCTTGCTATGAAGAAACGTCATTCACTTGTATGGCATTTTTTCCTTACAATAAGATTTGTTCTAAAGGAGAAATTAATGATTGTCCTATTTCAGGCCTTGTTTCCATTGGTCACTTGTTTGCTCTGTGTCAGTCAGAAACAGTTTTTTCTCAACAATTGGTCCAATTTTCTCACCCAATGCTTGTCCAAGTTGAAAGATCGAGACCCGACCACTGCCAGAGTGGCTCTTGAGTCTTTGTACCGTTTGCTGTGGTAAGATTTTTCTCAAATTCATTGCACGGCCTCTGGCTGAATTTTGTTGCAGTCAAATGGAAAAGTTTATTGCTAATAAGTGTAAATGAACATCTTAAATTTCAGGGTGTACATGATTAGAATCAAGTGTGAAAGCAACACAATAACAAACAGTCGCTTGCAAAGCATTGTTGGGAGCTTGTTTCCAAAAGGATCGAGATTCATTATGCCGAAAGATGCTCCTCTCAATATTTTTGTCAAGATTGTTCAATTTATCGCCCAGGTATTAAAATAGGTTCGTCATCTTTTATTAATAAGTAATTAAAATATCTCTTTTAATTGCAGGAGAGACTTGACTTTGCCATGAAAGAAATCATATTTGATTTACTTGGTGTGGGGAAGAACTCAAAAACTTACTATGCACCTGAGGTATCTTTCTGTTTGATATCTTTAACGAAAATGTTGCAGATCTAAACATGTTATGGATCTTAAGGATTAATTTAGTAGGTGATAGTGATGATGATTTGAGGAAATGTTGCAGAGAATGTGCATCGGCCTCCGAGCCTTCTTGGTGATAGCGGACGGGTTGCAGCAGAAAGAAGTCGAGCCACCGATGCCTCAGACGATGGGAATGTTGCCTTCAGGAAGTACCTTGCGATCAAAAAAGACTTTCATCAATAAATTTCTGACCGATCAAACTGCAAAGAACATTGGACTTCAGAATTATTATTCTCACGTCAGGAAGTCCTTTGACTCGATCCTGCGGTTCTTGGATTCTCAAGTTGGAAAACCGATGTTGCTTATAAGGAGTGAGAATCTTAACAGGGAGACTGATAATTTGCTGAGGTGATTACAACATTTGGTTTAAATAATTATTGAAAGAGTTTAAATATTAATCATCTCTTGAGTTTAAATAGTTATTTGAACGATTTTAATTCTTTCAAGTGGTGAAAGAAAACCAAAGATTGACCTGTTCAGGACTTGCGTGGTTGCCCTCCCTCGGATTATGCCCGACGGATGATGGTTGCCGGACTCATCGACCTTCTGTCCAGACTCACCGTCCACATGGATGATGAGCTTGGAAAGTTGGTTCTCATAAATCTTACAAAGCACTTTAAAGAGATTCTTGGATATTTTGTAATTCACATTTTGAACTAAGATTTTACAAATATGTTACATTAAGTTCAACAACTGACCAATTTTTTCAAAAGAAGATTCAATGAATTGGACATTTTTCAAATATTTCTCCATTGTTTCTTTTTGTGTTTATCAGACTTGCCTTCCAATCTCTTCAGAACATTTCTCTTGATTTGTCTGAGTGGAGGCATGAAGTTATCAATGGTGAGTAAAAGTGAATTGAAATAATAAAATATCTCAGCATTCATTATCTCTTTGTTCAGGATTCACGCACTTCATTCAGAGAGAAGTAACAGATAGTTTCCCTCAATTGTTGGAACAATCTGTGAGAAGACTCATCTCTTTGTTGACTCAGTGGAAGGCGGCCGTTCAGGGGTCTTCATCTGCAAAGGTGGTGACTTTAATTTCGGTCGTGTCTCTCGTGTTATTTATTCTTTAAAATTATGCGTAATTGGAATAATTGTATCACTTGACACGAACCAATTTAGGAAAAGGCAGATAAATTAAATATGCAAGACAGAAAGGAAGCCAGGTCAAAAGTGGACAAAGGGTCTGAGGTTTTGCCAATTCATTTTTCTGCTACCAGTAGACATGTTCCAACAGAGCAAGAAAAACACAGAACAACTTTGCATCTCGTGGAGAGTCTCGCTCTCGTTCTGCTCTGCAGTTGCAAACCAATTGTTCGGAAGTTGGCCGTAATCACTCTGAAAGAAGTCAGGAATTTGTTCGTTTGCCTGGGAGTTTCAAAGGTGAAAAATGCTTTGCTGCTCGTTTGATTTACTTTTGCTGTATTCTTTGAACATTGTTAGGAGAACGTCAATGCCGATACACTGGTGCATTTACAACTTCATTGAATTAAGAATAACCTGCCATTTCCCGCTTCATTGAATTCTAAGCATTTACCTCATCGTGGGCTACCTTTTCTAAAAACCAATCTGTCCCTCTTTTGTTGGGTTGATTGTTGGACTTTTGTTATTACATTATAATATGTCTTCAGGATGGTGATCCTTGTGTTTTGGACATCATGGACAAATCCTGCCCTATGATCATTGAGAAAATTCTCACCCACCTTCCAGTTCAAGAAAAGGTTTGTTGTCTTCCAAAATTGTTAAATTAACACTTTCACTAAGCTTCTTTTATTACAACAGACTGCAGCGCTGTCCAGTTATCCAGTGGACTTTCAATGGTTGGCCGACCGCACTTCCATCATCTGGACCTCGGGGAACGTTTACGGCCATCTGGCAGATGCTTGTGCCTCCAACCAAACCGCTCTCTCCGATTCCAACCTGCTCGCCGTGTCCTCGTACGACCCGACATTCGATCCTTGGATTCAGTCCATCGCCATCTTCATGCACAGGGATTTTGTGGCAGGACATTGTCCAACTGCTGTTCAGTTGGCCTGGTGCTTCCTTTATAACAGGCTGCAAACACTGCTCCCTCAAGTCGATCCTTTGTTGGTTTCTTTTAATATAACATTTGTTTCTTCTTTAATAATTGCATTAAATTGTATTAAATTCTTTAATACTAATTCCTTATGCAGAACAATTCTGAGCGATCGTTCATCGTCCTTGTTGAGGAGCAGGAAGACTCCGAATGAAAGGGAGATGCACATTAATTTGTGGAAAAACTATGTGGTCATGGGGTGCTGCATTGCACTGAGGACCAACGCGACCGAGCTGAGGTGCACCTCTCCTGATCTGGGGTTTGTGGCTTTGTCACTGATGACTTTATTTTACTCCTTAATTCAGTATTGTGCATGGAATGTTAGAATTGTCATGTTACCATTATTTCTTTCAATGACATCAAGCAATAAATATCTGCTAGTACTACATTCAATATCCAAAACAGACCTTCAACTCCTGACAATCAAGAAAAATTTGAAGCCATTTCAAGACCAGTGAGTCCTGGTTTGACAACGAGGGAGTTATTGAAGAACCTCATTGCATACCTCCGATGCGACATTGCTGAATTGAGAGAAACCACGGTTTTTGCACTGGGACATATAAACTATCTAGCTTTCAGGTTTGAAATATGTTCATCATCAATAATATTTAACCTGAATTTATTCAGCATGTTGTTTGTCGTGATTTCTTAAGTGGTTGCGCATCATTTAACAACCGTGCAGCCTTTTGATGCTGGCAACTTTCTCATTTTACAGAGAACTCCTGGAAGAATTGGGCCAACTGATCAAAGAAGCGATTGACAGAAAAGCTGAAAAGCTGAAAGGAAAGAAAAAAAGAGATGCCCTGAGACTTTCCCTTGCCAGAATCTTTAAATACATGGCTGACAATGGAATCTTCACACTCTGGTTGATACACTCTTTTGAAATATAGCAAATACATGTTATGCATAGTTACAATTACAGGATATAATCTCATCACTATTACAATATAGGATGTATTGAATCATGCAAATAACCCGCACTTTCATTACTAAAATGATTTTTATCAATACGTGCCTCAATACATTTCCAATGAAAGACATTAACAATGTAAATTATAAAATATATAATGACTCATCAAGGATTTTATTTCATGTTCCAACATTTAATTTTTAGTTCAGCAGATGTAGTTAGTCAGGCAACTGATTCACTTAGCAGCATTTTTGTGGAGTACATCGACGGAACGAGGTTTCTCCTCGAACAGGACTCGGACAAGGAGGGTGCTCACCTGAACGAGATAAGACTTTATTTCAGCAAGTTCATTCACAGCCTCATAAAGAACACGCCTGGTACGAAAACAGCTATTTTTAAGCATTTCTGCTTTTAAATTATTAAAATATATTTTGAAACTGATGTTCACATCTCCAGTTGCAAAGAGGCAGAAACTTCTCTCTCAGGATTTAAGGGCAGGACTGTGCACCTTGTTTGCAACTTGGTGTGGCAAGTTTGGGCTGCCCCTTGTGGGAGGAGATAAAAGGTGATTGACATTATCAGATGATATCAATATTTTTATTACGAGCTTAACTTCAAATTACAAAACCTTTCAGCTTCAGGCACGGCAGACGAGGCGATCAGTGCACGGAGTTGGAGATGTCGGCACTGCAGGCCTGCGCGGCCACCTTGTGTTGCGGACCCGTGTACGATCCTTCGAATCTCAATGAAGGTGGTGACATCTACATGTGGCTCACCAAACTTCTGAATTTCCATGATGAAAAGGTGCATAAACACAATGAAGATGATAATTTATTAACTGCCTCTTAAACGTATTCGCGACGAACAACCTCGTCGTGCCTCTTCAGATCTACAAGTTGGTGCAAGAAACGATCATCCTGCTGCTGGAATTCAACCCCGAAGTGCAGACGTTGTTGGAGTGGGTGCTCGATCGGTGCTGCAGGGGGAGCCCGGACGTTGTCCAGGGATGTTTCAAGGCCCTCACTGTTGTCTTCAACTCCAGGTTTCAGTGGTTTTTATTTTTTGGTCACAAGTTTGTAGTTTATTTGTAGTTAATGTTGCACAGATATTAATATTAAGGTTTTTCCACGTTGATTTGTAAACTTAAGTTATTTAATAAGTAAGTAATTAATTAAAATCACTCAGGGAATATCCGTGCGATCTGATTTCGATGCTGAACGTCACTCTCCTTTGTTGCGGATCTCCCCAAACTTCGGTGAGAGAATGCGCCATCCAGCTGTTCCGATTGCTGTACAAAAGATTCTTCATGGACGACGTCGTGACGCTCCATTCCACGTCCGACGACGAAGACGAAAAAAAGATTTTAAAAGACGATCTCTTCGTTGGACTTTCCAGTTGGTCTCAGAAGCAAATTTCATCCTGCTTGGCCTCTCTCCATCCAGATTTGACAATGCCCATGTTTGCAGGTTGCCCATTTAGCATTTGCATGCAAATTGTTTCCATTGTTTAGATCATTATTTTATTGAAACCGCAATATGGAGAGAGTGGCATTTTTGAACTCAACTACTTTGTGACAGAGATAACTCACAGACTGTCCGCAGCTCCCCCGACAGTGTTCCAAAACATGCTCGGGTACCTGATTCCTTGGCTGCACAACATCGAATTGGTGGACATAGGTGCCCAATCGAACACCGTTGACAACCTCAACTCACTGAAGAACAGCTTTGCTAATTACACTTCAAGTACTGTGAAGCCACCACTTGCTGGTAGTGGTTGGGGCTCCCCTGAGGCAACCAACATGGTGCTCAACAACTTCATGTACTTGACTATCAAGGTTGCTTTCATCAGCTTTACTTTGACTTTTGATCGTAAATTAATTAGTGGTGCCAGGATTTAGAAATGTGGACTTAATTTTACTTCAACTCGCTTTACATGAGATCGAGATGCGAACATTATTCACTGGAAGTTTCTTTGTGTTGTGGAAGTATTCATGAATTTTATGAGTTGTTCACAAAATAATTATTCAATGTAATTCCATTTTATTTTCAGTTTGGTGCAGACTATTCGGAGGCATTAGAAAGTGCATGGTCAGCACTGGTGTCCTTTTGGCCTGGTAATCTTGTCGTGACCATTCGTTACATCGTAATCACAGTAGGAATGTATCCTCACATCTTCCTACCTAGCGTAAGACAATGAAGACATTTGCTGTTGTTCTTGTATCATTTTGTAGGTATTAATTCAACATCATCTACTTGCAATGCTAGGCAAAGAGAATTATCGTCTACCTCGCTCGAGCCAAGAAAGATTTACTCATGGAAGAACTGATGAATGAATTAAGGGTTTGGATTTGTACATACTTTCAATAGGAAAGAATTATTGCAACTAACTCGTTCCTCTGTGTGCAGACTGTGGAACCACTGAATGTTAATGTGGAGAGAATAGAAACACCACCATTCTTCAGACTCTGCAAAAGGCAGATGGCCAACTCGAGCAGCATAGATGGCTGTGAAAATGATGCCAAAAAAGGACACATCCACACCAAGAGGCACAGTGCCGAAGATCCCTCGAAACTCGCGAACCTCGCATCGGAAACGTTCGTTTCCGTCGGTCACTTTAATGTTAATTACGTGTTCGGTCGTTGCATTGCATTCGAATGTATTTGTCAAAAATGATTGCTCCTTCGTTGGTTTGTTTCAATTTGTTAATAATTATTCAAGGCCCATAACTCCAATGCTGAACAGGCCTTCTACAAGTCCCGGTAATTTGACTGCCACCACGAAGGTTATTCAAGAAGGTTTGTTGGAAATGTTGGCTATTATTTTGAGCAAATTAAAAGTCCAGATATTAAAATTGTTGATTATTACTTGTTAATTGCAAATTAAAACTTCAGATGTTCAGGGTCAGGAAGCGAGCGAGATGAGGACGAACAATCAGCCTCATCCGCTGCCAATGCCAGCCTACGGGGGATATTACGCATCTCTGTCGGAACTTCTGCCCAACTGCCCGCTCCCGAATCCACCTTACCAGAGGTTGTTTTGAACTCTCTTGTATAGTTTTTACTTCTTCTACTAACTTTAACATCTCAGTGATTTATTTTAATTAATTAACTTCTTTTATACTTAGTTTCATGAATATTTCATTTATATGAATATTCATTTCAGATGCAACCTGGCATTAATGCTGATGACAGATTTGGTCCTCGACAGTTTCGTTTCACTCGACTTTCATGTTCACCTGCCCCTCATTTTTCATGTCATCTTTTTGGGTTTGAATTTTGAACTTACAGTTATTGCCACTTCATTTTTGTTAATGAATTTTAAATTTAAGCCACATAAATTTCAAAATGCCACAAATTCCACTTTTGAAATATTGTTTGACATTAAACTCGAAATATTGCGTTAACGTTATGTTCATTGTAAAAACAACGAGCATCTCCATTTATATGATATTATATTTTTAAACGTTTTTTGAACTTTTAAAGCTATTAATTATTCTTTAATACTCGTTTTTGATGTAAATTTCATAACAGGACTGGACAACAGTCGACCGCTGATACACGAGCACAGCAAAAAGTTTCTTTTGAACCTGCTCCTCCTCCTCGTTCCGCACGGCGATCCCTTCATCAGCGCTCGAACTTTCCTGTCGAATCACTCCATCAACGAAGCCTCGCATCTTTTCTCGACCAAATATTCGTCGAACACCATCAAGGAATGTGCAGGTCGAGACCAATTGTCTCAATTAATAGTTAATTTAAACAATAATTATTATAATAATTGTGGTGATAATAACTGATAATTATTTTAATTAATCAATTTAATTACTTACATTGTATTTTTTGTTTACATCAAATCTAATTATGAAACTTGATTATGAAGTCAATCTTAACTAAACGGCAGACGATGCTGATGAAAGTTTGTCCTCCTCCCCCCAAATGATTCCGGCCAATAAGATCGCGACGGACAATCTGATCGTCGACAGCATGGATTCCCTTCCCGACATCGACGGATCCGAATCTGCGCAGGAGGCCACCAAAGCTCTCGTGGACTTCCTCGTCACGAGGTCTTTCGATCGAAACTCGTCGGGTCGCTTAGAATATTTGCAAATAAATTAGCAGAAGATAATTTTTTATCAATTAATTTCTGGCAACTACAAAGATGTTTTGAGATTTAATGGTTCTCATTGTTCAGGAAATGTCGACCTCTTTGGAGTTACGAGGATATCACCTCGAAAGTGCACAAGATAAAGAGCGGCGACGACATGGAGCACCTGTTGAAGTACGTCGTCAGAATTTTCAAGAGCTGCCAGTTGCACCTCGAACAGCGATGGGCACAGGAAGCGATCCACATGGCTCTTTCATGTTCCTCCAGGCATTATGCAGGAAGATCTTTCCAGGTTTTAACTTTTCCTTGACAGAGTTGCCATGGTTTCTTTTCTTTGTAAGATTTATTTTTTTTTAAATTCAATTCTTATCGTTCCATGCAGATTTTCAGGTCTCTCCAAGTTGCACTTTCTCCCAACGACTTGTGTGATATTTTATCTCGCCTGGTTGAAACTGTTGCAGACCACGGTGAAGACATGCAGGTTGCAATGAAGATGGAGTAGCACTTTCACTTGAAATATAAAAATAATCTCTAAAACTTTGTTGGACCAGGGTTATGTCACTGAAATCATGCTGACTTTAGAATCAGCTGTGGACATTTTGGATTCAGACCTGTGCAACATGTTGAAAGATGTATGTCTGTCGACTCCAAATTTAACAAAGCCAGCAAGCAAGTTGAACCTGCCTCTAAAGAATGTGATGTTCAGTCCTCAGAAACAGACCCATGCGATGAGTGCTGTCTACAGAAACAACAACAGCAACCAGTTGTTCGTCCAGTCTCGGAAGAACATCGTTTCTTCTCCTCCGGTCATGGAAAACAAAGGTGGTGAATTTCAGTCTTTGTCATTCGGGGCGGATAATTGTAGACCCGCCATGTCTTTGCAGAGTTGACGATTGCCGGCCAAGATAACGAGGGGGCGGTCGGTGCGTCGTCTCCGTGTTCGGCGACGTCGTCGTCTGCCTCGTCTGGCAACACGAACCTAATGAGGTCTCGGAGCACGGTTTCTCTCAAACACGTGTCGCCAGATTTTACAAATCAAGAGGACAAGATGAATACACTCACCCAAATGTTCTGGATCACTATTTCTTTAATGGAATCAGATTTTGAATATGAATTTCTTCTGGCAGTGAAACTTTTGGACAAAGTAATTGTTGCACTTTACGATGAGTGATTATGACAATTGTAAAAACTTAATTAGCACATGTTATAACTTGAAACATTTTTTTAGACAATTATTAGTGGTTATATCCATTTTTTAAAGCAATATAAACCCTTAGGTTTAAAAACATGAACTTAAAGTGCTCCTTACTTTTACTAAAGTTGTTTTCGTGCAAAGGTACTCGTGCTGATGCCACCGAATCGGTCGGAATGTCGTGAAAAGTTGGAAAAGGTTCTGCAGTTGCTTTATTGGCACGACTTCCCAGGAGTGCACTCCCTTCTCCTCAAGGGTTTGACATCCAACCTGACCCTCGATTGCACATGGAATCTTCTTTCCAAACTCACCGATTACCTGAACTTTTCACTGATCGATCCTTCTGGAAAAGATGGTAATCTGAAGGGGTGAAATTATTTTAGATTCGTCTGATTGCCCTTTTTATTGATTAGGTCTTGCTCTAAATATTGTGGCTCTGCTACCACGATTGGTTGAAAATTACGAGGAACCTTCAAAAAGTGAATCTGATGCCGCTCAAAGAATTGCTAAGGTTTTTGTGATTTCATTGTCTTTATAAGCTCATTGCAAGTAGCAATTAATGTTTTTGATTTGCATTTGTTCCTTGACTTGAAATCATTTAGAATAATCAAGCTGACCAGAAAGTGTACTTTTTAACAAACAATATTTAAATATTTTGGGATATTGTTAAAGTTAATATCTATGAACGTTTAAATGTAGCACCTTCAACAGATGTGTCAAGTTGTGCATAGCTCAGGTTTGGAGCATTTGGCGAGTGTCATGATCAGCTACAGTCAGAAATCTTTTAAGAAGGATTCTCAGCAATGGACAAAATGTGTCATTAAATACCTCTTTGATGTTTATGCCAGCCTCAGTGACATCATCATTACATTCTTGGTGGAGGTAAAAATTCACAAAATGAATTTGCCCTGCAATTTGTAAAGTGATTCACGAGCGAACGTGCCGAACAGGTTTTGGAAAAAGGTCCGAGCAGCAGTCAAGGTTCGGTCCTTCAGATCCTCCTGTGCGTCGTCCACTACATCGACATTTCCGTCTCTCCTTCGACTTCCATCAATGCCGACCTCTTGAGAGTCATTGCGCGATTCGTCGAGGTTCGATCACGCTTCGGGGTTTTCAATTATTTTTTAGCTTGGATTCAAATGTTTTATGTTGTTGCCAGAATCCTCATCATTACAAGGATGCCCAGCAGATCGTGAAACAATGCGTCTCAAGGTCGTCGACTTTGGCTGCTGCTCCTCCCAACCTGAACAGAATCTCCGTGGCTGACATACCCCGCCTCACTCCTCTGTCTCATGCTGCTTTCCCTGCTTCAGAGGCTAAGAAGGAATTGCCTGGTTTGTGAGGATACCTTTAATTAATTAACTACCTGGTTCATTTCTTTTGTCTATAATTACCGAGCTCTTATAAGAAATTAATTTTATCTGTCGTAAAAATTATTAAATCTGAGCATTTTTCAGGGAGAACAATGGATTTTGTGTTTGATCCTGCTCAAATACCCATCATTGGCAGCAAGTACTGGGACCTGCAGAGCAGCAGTCAACACCTTCCAGTGAGCAACTCAGCATCTTCAACCACAGCCACTTTATCTCAGTCGGTGCACCAATCGCCTATGAACGTCCACTCGAGGGACTCGCGAAACCTCGTCGGGGAAGCAGGTTCGTCGAGTACAGGTGCGTCGAGTTCTGAGGGAGGAATTTCTACCAATTGGAAGAGACCTCTTGCTTCTCAGGTAACAATCTGTTGCTTCAGCTGGCCTCAGAATTGTTTGGATGTCGATGTTTTAATCTTACGAACGTTGTCCTTTTCAAGGCGAGGACGAGAGAACGACTGGTGAGTTTGCTCAACTGCTACGGACCTCGTGTCATTCCCAAGAGTCCCTCTGTGAGTTGCAGCGAAATCAATGAATAATAAGTTAGAGAAATCGCTTCGTTTTCTGACCACTCGGTTCTGCTTCAGGTGGTGTTTGACCAACAATCACCCGGTGGAACCCTCGAACATCCGACCGCCAACACTCCCGGTACGAGCAGCGAAGAGGCTTCCACCATTGACGGAATGCTTCCCGGTCATTATAATTACATTAATCGAGCAACAATTAATCGGCGCTATTCTGCATTTCGTGGCTAGTTTAGAAATTGCGTCGTTCGATTTTAAGGAGACATTCCGATAGAAGACGACGGTTCGGTCGAAAGGCACATCCAGTCCGTGTTCGACTTCTTGGAAGAACCGGATTCCTGTTGCGGATATTGGGGAGTCAACCAGAGGCATTCACTGAAAGAAGACGATGAAGAGGAGATTGGTAATGTGGAAGAACTTAAAGAAAGCTCTGATGATGAGGT
>MPNW01000103.1:14745-41164 GCA_011800805.1 Hirudo medicinalis
TAAGCTCCAATTCACGATTCACTCACGAGAACTTCCAATTTAAGGTTGTCATTTGTAAAATCTTTACAAAATATGACAGATTTTTGTCACTTTTGGCAATTGTGATGCTGTGTTTTTGTGAGTGTGTCGTTACTTAAAAGATGTGATCATGGACAACGACAACAATAATAATGATATTAATATTGTAAAATAACTTTAGTTAATAAATATAAGTTATCACATACATAAATGTTCAATAATTTTGTCCTTAGGAGGGTCATCCGAGGTTCCATTCTGGGTTGAGGGTGCTGGAGGTGAGGCCCTACTGTCCTGGAGAGATGTCGGTAATGGTTCAAAGAGATACACAGTCTTCTATTGCCTGGCAGCTGCCCTTCCAGCCACGTGCATGGTAATAGTTTTACAATTTATTTCTTTACTTTTTAAAACATGATATTTTCTAGCACAATTCTGTTGCATAATATGTGCTATTTGGATATATTGCTTGTGATATTGTGACTATTATTATTATTATTATTATTATTATTATTGTTATTGTTATTGTTATTATTATTATTATTATTAACCAGGACACAATGGAATGGTTAGAGGTGGACAGCAGCTCAAGGGAGTTGAACGTATCTCATCTCGTTCATCCCTTCAACAACTACCTCTTTGGAATTTCCATCAAGAAACCAGGTGGAAGCACATATACAGGTGTTACCTGGACTGACAGATATTACTCTCTCTATTCTGGTGAGTAAAATTGACTTTATTGATGAAATAATTTTAATAATATTCTTAATATTAATTCCATTTAATTTAATGTCAGAGATTCCTTTATTAAGTGGATTTCCATAAATCTTTCTTTGCTAACAAGAATGGATCTTGTGAACGATTATCATAACTATTAATTGTTATTAATATGATTTTTATTTTTCAATTATTATTTGTTTACATATTTGTGAAATTTTTTTTTAATTTGATATATGATCAATATTTTTATTGCTTTAAACATTATTATTATTTTATTATTATATTATTATTATTATTATTATTATTATTATTATTATTATTATTATTATTATTATATTCCTTTCTCCAGCTCCGGAAGTCCCGAGTGTGTTGGCACTCGAGGAGGCGGGAAATGGAAAAGTGCGTTTGCTATGGAAACTGTTGCCATGGAAGACCAGTTGGGAGAAGTGCCTGGTCATTGGTTACCAGGTGTGTCAGTGTCCTGCAGGTGATGGAACTTGTGCAGGTGAACCGACATGCGAATCTTTAAAAGACATAACAATAATTGTATGCAGTAATACTGTTTATTATAAAATAATTATTAATGTAAAAATATTACTTTATTTATAATTATTTTTGAGGTTTTATTATGACTTCTTACTAAATTACTAACCAGTGGAATTATTCAAGCTACGTTTACTTTGCTCTGCACACATCTATCTTCATAAGTTGAAAATTATTTGTAAATTCTCCGCTTAATTTTAATAAATTATCACTTAATTATTAAGTTACTAATTTCATTTCAAGTTATTAATTTAAATTTCAAGTTGTGAATAATTAGGTAACAGCACATGCTTGGAGGTGTCGAGCAGCACCTCCAGTTATCAGTTTGAACGGCTCAATGCCGACCTGACCTACATTTTCTGGGTCAGATCACGATGTAGGGCAGGATTGTCATCATATTCGGTGCAGAAGTTGCACAGACATTCAGGTTTGTTTTGCTTGTGCTTCCTGTTTATGTATGAATGTGTTTTCTGTATCGGTTTGTATTTATAGGTTTTTATTTATAGGTTTGTATTTATAGGTTTGTATTTTGTTTACAAAGAATTGCTGTTCAATGTTGCTTCACGAATTCCAGACACAATTTCGTCAAGATATTCTTGGATTGATTTCACGTTCATTTTGTTCTTGAGTTCCTGCTCGGATGGACTTGTGTATGTGTGTGTATGTGTGTGTGTGTGTTCGTTTATATATTTGTATTATATATTTTTATATATTATATATGTTTATATATCATATATTTATTTTCGATTTTTCGTTGTTGTTATTTGTTGTTGTTGTAGTTCTTACTTTACTTGAATTAGGGTTTTATTTGTTTATTTATTTATTTATTTATTTATTTATTTGTTTACACATTATCACATTATTCTTTTGACTGCCCCTGAATAATTTGAAAATACCACAAGAAACTGAAAATCACGTTCTCTCCAAGTAAATTAGAGAAAGAAGGAAATGAATGAATGATTGAGGCAATATTAATGTGATTATGATGATTGATGATGATGATGATGATGATGATGATGATGATGGTGGTGTTGGTGATGATGATGATGATGATGCTGATGATGGTTACGGTGAAGGTAACGGTGACGGCGATGATGATGCAATAAATTGCTAATTATCCTTTAATCATTACCATGAATTTAATCTTACATAGCTATATGTTACTAAGTGTTCAGTTGGTAATAAGTTACGTTTGTTAATTTTCAGGTCACGTGATCACCATAATAATCGTTACCATCATCGCCACGTTGGTTGCTGCCTCCATTGGGTTTGGTGTTCACTTTATCAAGTAATTAACTCACTCAATATTTAGCATTTTATTCAATATTTACATCTTTAATTAAAACTGTCATAAGATGTGCTACAAATATCAAATATCACAAATATCATATTCAAAGTTATGTAACACATCGTAAAACACATTAACTGCATGACTTGTGTAACTGACTAGTGAAGACAAGAATAGTTTCTCATGTGGGCATGGCTTCACTTGAGGCTGGCTATCAATAACCTCTTGAAACATCTTGAACCACTCTGTGGAACTTGCTGCTGATGTTTCCAGACTTTATCCATCAACCATCCACCCATACTTCCATCCATCCATACTTTCAACCACCCATCCACCCATACTTCCATCCATCCATAATTTCAACCATCCATCCATCCATCCATAATTTCAACCATCCATCCATCCATAATTTCAACCATCCATCCATCCATAATTTCAACTATCCATCCATCCATAATTTCAACCATCCATCCATCCATAATTTCAACCATCCATCCATCCAATCCACCATATATTTAACTTGCTGCCCAACCATCCATAAAACTTCACCCATTTCCAAGCAATTTGTTCCATGTGTCACTAACACATGTTTGAATGAAATTCTTATTCTTTATTTTTCCAAAGTTATTGATATAATTTGTATTTTTTTAATGTAGTAGTACATTCAATATAGTATATTTTATGTTATATTATAGTATTTTATTATATTATTATTATACTATATTATATTTTTGGAATGTTCAGCATAAAATATAATCGAAGGACGGTCGGTTTTGGTACTACCTTAAAAGTAAATAAATTCAATCAAATGAACGGACAAAATATGATGAAATATCTAATACATTGCAGTCCAAATGACATTCTTATGTCTTATTCATATCAAAATGTTATGTGAAACAAGCATGACATTTCAGGAGGTTGAAGAAATGGCACAAAAAATTCAGCTCAGGCATCGACATTCAGCCTCCAACTGCTATCTTCATCTCCAAAGTACGTCCAATATTTTTTATCTCACGCTTTATTTTATCAATTGTTTTCATTTAGAAGAATTGCTTTACTAAATTCATAAAATATATTCTGATAATGTCCAAATGTCTCACAATTCATAAGTTAATCTTTAAACGGAACTTAAAACCTTTACCTCATCATTAAATTTTATTGAGAAAAGTGCATAAAAAATGTTAAAATTATAATCTAGTATTTTTCTTTCAATTTCCTAACTTTAAGATTGAAAAAAGTGGAGACTGTTCATCTTTAATGTGATTAAAGACATGATCTCTTTCAATGTCATTAAGTTGCTAATGAATGTCATTTCGTTCGATCGCAACTTCAACTTCCATCGCGACATCCGACTTGCATCGACGTCTAATTGGGTTTTGCATTAGTTGGGATTATTTCTCAACAGATGACAAGGCTTGTTGTTTGAAATCTGATGAAAATTATGGATGGAACTTAAGTTCATTGCAATTATTTTATTCAGAATCCTAATCAAAAGTTGTCTTCCTCCAATGGCGAAACCTCCGCTTATCCTGCAGTCGGCATCCTCGCCTGCCGACAAGTCCTCGACCCGAACGACCACGAGGACGACGGTCGAACGGATGAATCTACACATCGCCGGGAACTTGCAAAGAATATTTTCAATTTTAAGAAGTCTGGCAATTCGACGACATCCTCTTTGGCCTTAATCGGTCCTTTGAAAGACCAAGACGATGGCACTCCTTACTATCTCATCGATGGCGTACCGCACGACGACGATGATGACGAATCGTTAGCCATCGAATCGTGCGACGGCAGAAGTGACCATGTTGATGATGATGATGATGATGGCGATAACGGCAAAGGCGATGCAAGTCGTGGGGGGATAATGAATTACAGCACGATACAACCCAGTCTTCAATCATCTCACGAAGGACAGACTTTTGTTGAGAATGAATCTGACGACAACGTTTATGATGAAGATTCGAATCACAATCCTGAACTTGTCAATTGTCCCATGAGTCAAGGAAGCCAAGAATATACCCCAAATTTGAGGAACGACGAAAACTCTGAAGTCGGTAAAGTTCGGGATGTCGACGACTATGTCACTTCTGAAGGTCTTTTTGATGACTCGGCAGCATTTTATCCGCAAGATGACTGCCGTGATAAATGTTACGACTCTGATGACATCACCAGCGGCACAGATCGTGTCACTGATTCTTATGTTGAAATCAAACAGTCCCACAAGGATAGGAGGGGATACATAAAAAATGACATAAATTTTGACAACAATAATAATGATGATGATGATGATGATGATGGTGACGAGATTAATGGCGATCAAATCCATGCTGTTGGACCGTCGGAAGTGCCCGGGACAGAAGTCGAACTGACGAACTCCATCAACCCGTCCGACTACACTCTCTTCAACAAATCTGATCATTATCATCATCACTCTAATGAGAGCAACAAAATAAGAACTACCTTCTATTCTCCTCTGCCCACTGAGGAAGAAGAAGTAGTTAGCGGGACGACGTCCTTCGGGCCCGACATGCCGAGCACCCCTTACTGCACTCTGGGGATGCTTCTCAATGACGAGATGAGGGGTCTCCTGGTGTCAAACGATTGCTAATCATAATCACCGATAGCATTGAATTTAATTTAATTGGATTGAATTGGTGGTGCAGAGATTCAAATCTTTGGACATTTTGATGAGACTGTTGCTTTTCCTTTCCTTTTTCTGAGCATTATTGGTTGTGCTATTGTTTTGAACATTGTAGTGACTGTTGCATCCATTATGTACATATTGAAATCATCGTTGTCGTGATTTGCTACATCTGTTTATTTGCGTTGCTATCGTCGTCGTCATCATCATCATCATTGCTACTACTGCTGCTGGTTTGTAGATACTTCATCTTCCAGAGATTGAAAGCACTGAAGGCAACGGATCAATAAATATAAATTTAAACTCATAAGATCTCATGGAATGATTAACCAATTTGATTTGTTTACTTGAACTTGGTTGAAGGTTGATTTGTATGAGAGTTGACTGGCAATATAATAATAATAATAATAATAATAAATAATTAATAATCATAATAATCATAATAACAATGATAATGATAATAATAACAATAATAATAATAAGAACAGTAATAATAATATCTTCCATTCATTGGGTTTTATTCTCAATCAGTTTGTAGCCAAGTTTTTATTGCCTTGTTGATCTATCATCTAAAACTAATGGCCACTAAACTTACTGAAATTAACAAGTTTTGTTTTGAGAGATTTGAGATCAAATTATTATTTGATATGGCACTACCATTTGTTTGCTGTACATAAGATTATGTTTTTGATCAATTGAGTTGTTGATGAACCTACAAACATTGAACGTTGTACAGCTTTGAACATTACATTTTATTACTCTACATTTTCATTACATTTTTTATTGATTTATATTTTAGAATTTAAAATGTAGATATTCGTTTGAGTTTGCATATCAGGGCCAACCACTCATCTAATTCCTACTTTGGACAGACCTTTAGTAAGCGTGGCCCCATTCCTATCCACTTCACAGATGGTGCCAAATATTAAATCCAGCAAGTTCGCTGCTTCAACACTTTGCTGTTTTATGACATTTCTCAGCCATCATATCTTGCTTGTCTCTTTTTTGTCATTGGGGACCCTTGAATGTCTGTTCATTTAGAAAATTGTACCTTTGTGAGTTTTTGCTGTTTGATGTTTTATCTACTGGGGTGTATAAATTTATTCATCTTGCCTGACTTAGATGCATGTTTGACTTTGCTTTGTGGCAGATAGCCTTATTATTTTGTTGTTTAATGTGATTTTCATGGAACTTTATTATCCACTGGGCCTAAAAAAACAAATAGCAGTATTACAATTGGTCACCTGCTGCCTCTGCTCAACTATCTGCTTTGGGCTTGTTTTTATGGCTTGTGATCACTTTCCATTTGATCACAAGTTCTCTTGGTGCTTCAAACCTCCTTTATGCCGATGAATGATTGCACTTGCATTGGAGCTGCTCATTGGAATCTTCATTTATTTTATTACTTCGATATTATTGGAGTTTCGACTATGTCTAGCTCGCCTTCAATAATGAATAAATATAAATAAGAGAGTCCTTGGTCCTTATTCAAAATGACGAAAGTTTAATCGTACAATGTTTAACAGTTTCTTGTGATCCATCACTTTATAACTTGATTCGCCAATACTAATTCTGAAATTTATCCCTTCTTATTTATAAAGCATCGCATTAACCAATTTCTCCGCAGCTGGCCCGAACCAGCCTCGCGTCACCTCATCCTGCTGAGATTTTGCGGAATGTGGGTAGAGGATGCATTCTATTTTCCCCTTCGAAAGGTTGAGTTTTGCTTTGATTTAGGCAGCCTGATTGTATATTTTTCTGCTCTTCCCTCAGTCGGTAAATCACGAGAAATTCTTCGAATATCTCGAAAGAACCATCATTACGAAAGGAAACATCAAAATCGCGCGACACATCCGTCTGATTCGGGATTAGGAGTTGTGAATTCTACATCTTAAATTTTCCAGTTAATTGAAATTATTGGCCTCTTTCGATTATGAAACCCTTATTCAAAACTAAAACGTTGACGGATTCTGTTTTCATTCGCTAGATCGAAAGTGTTCATAAATTCATAAATCAGCCATTGACATACCTTCAAATGGCAGCCCACCGCAAAAAAAATCAAAATGGACCACTTGAAGATTCAAATTACAAAAAAAAATCATTTTTTCACTCATTACTTGTTACTTATTTAAATAGCCTTGAAACAATAGGAACCAATTTCACTAGTACAAATTGTGTTTTGCTTCAAGAAGCCCTTTGTAGTAAAAGTCTACAAATGGAAGAAGTGAAAATGAAAGATGTGGTAGTTACAGCAATCAACCTTACACATTCTCAAGGGCTGAATCACAGGCAGATCACATCATTTCTTGCAGATATGGATTCTGAGTATGGTAAGCTTCTTTATCACGCCGAAGTTAGATGGTTGAAGGTTATGTAGTTTCTTATGGAATGAGGTCAATTTGGCTCATTTCTCAACTCTGAATTCCTTAGGAAAAGTTGAACGGAAATGCTTGAAAGAATATACAGATTTGTTGTCTGTCTTACTTCAACGGTTTGATGTGTGCTTTCACGACTTTAAGGTACATGAGTCACAATCTCAACTTTTTTCAACGCAGTTTGATGTAGAAATTGACAATGTTGCGGAGGAGTTGCAAATGGATTTGGTAGAACTTCAGTGTGACAGTTCCTTGAAGCAAAATATGCAGAAGTGGAGATTCCGGATTTCTACACATTTATTTCACGAGAAAGGTTTCCGAGGTTATTCGTTGCTGCTTCGTTGCATCGTTAACTTCGATGAAGTTAAGGCCTGTTTAAAATCAACTCTTTCGAAAGAAGTAAATATTGTGAAATTAACGACCATGAGAATTCAACAACATAATTTCGAAAGCTCTCAAAGATTTTCCGAGTATTTGCTTCAAATCGGTGACAGTAAAGAAGCAACAAGTGAACATGGGAAAATCAGGCTCTCCCATGAACTTTGCAAGATCTGTCCTACACTGAATAGCCTTATTAATCATATGTATCCGGATATCACATCGAATATCCAGAACCGCAAATGGCTCCAGGAACGCTCGATTTAAACATCTCTAAATGCGAAAGTTGTAGAAATTAACTTCACGACACAAGAAAAAGTTCCAACTGCAGCAGGAACGCACATCTCAGTAGACAAATGTTTAAATAGCCATAAGCTATCCGGTATGATTTTTAAATTCACGTAACCCCAGTGGCATTCCCTTGCAAAGATTAGTGCTGAAAGTTGGACGTCCAATTATGTTGCTAAACAATTTGGACCCCCGAAGCTGTACAATGGATCCAGACTGATAGTCAAGGCTTTTGCACATCTTACGTCATGGAAGCAACTATTTTAACTGCCCATGAGGGCAAAAACGTCCTGATCCCAAGAATTCCACTCATTCCGACTGACTTGCCGTTTTAGTTCAAACGATTGCAATTTTCTGTTAGACTTGCATTTGCAATCAACAAGGCGCAAGGGCAGTCACAGGCTTGGATTTGACTGACGAGTGCTTCTCGCATGGACAGCTACATTCAGGACGGAAACCATGAGGACACCCCATAATTTCCTGATAACTCGCTAAATATAATTACTCAATTTTATACATAACATCACTTTATCGTATACAAAACGACCTGTAAATTTTCAACTAAATTTAACAAGTAGAACTTGTAAAATATGCAAAATAGCATTTTACGGCCGTTTGAAAACCATGGGACATCTTTATTCATATCCAATAAAACTTGAAATTTTCGATACCGGATTTGCGTAGGCCCGTTTTTTGAACAATGTAATGAAACACATTGGATTTAAATACTTATCAAATTTATTGAACTCAGACGATTATTTCGAACGAATTTCACGCTGACGGAGGCACTCCTCTGATGATTCCCTGTCGGTGCGCTCAGTGGTAGGAGTTTCTCAGCACTAGGGCTGCAGATTACTATGCGTTAAAAGCTCGCGATTAACTCGCTAATATTTTGTGCAATAAAATGTAAATGCAGTTCATTTATATAGCGCCACATGCGTAGCGTCAGAGGCGCTTCTTTAACCGTTTATGTAGCTCTCTTTCCAAAGTGCAGGCTGGGTTTCGAACACGACACACTACGACTGTTGCCATTACCGCCGCAATGCAACCCATTCGGCCAACCGGCACGCCGAAATATTTAACGCGATGATTAACACGTTAAATTTTTACAGTTTTTTAATAAATTATTTTATTAATTTACACGAATTTAAACTAATTTTTCTTTTATAACTCTTTGTTTTCATATCTTGTTATTTTTTATATTGTTTTTCTAGCAAGTAATCCCCACACTTTTTCAATTGGGTTTAAGTCTGAGGAGCAAGCTGGCCATTTCAGAACTTTCAAATTCATCTCCTGAAGAATAGTGTTTATTAGTCTTAGTTTGTTTTTCAAGGCAGTCTTGCTGAAAAATTACTGTAGCATCTCTAAATTTGTCACACAGCGGAAACAGATGCTGGTCCAACTATTCAATACATTTTGATGAGTTCTGCTTCCCCTCTAAGAAGACAAGTCCAGATGAACCACGAGAGGAAATGGCAGCCCAGACCATCGTTGAGCCACCTCCAAAATTCCTTTATAAAATGTTTTTTGATGCCCTCTGATCATGCCAATAATATTTAAAGCCATCTGGACCATCCAAATTCAATTTCTTTTCATCAGAGTCCACAATCACCGAATCCACCATCTCTTTTGCCCAGTTTAGTCAATTTCTAGAGCGAATTCCATTTCTTAGAAATATCAGAAATTGACAAATTCAAGTCTTTAAAGGCCTTTTTTAAAAGTCTTTATTCGTCCTTTTTCAGCATCGTTAAGTCTCTTTTCAGAACCAATCTATAATAACGTAAACTACCGATACCTTATTATATAATCAAGTAGTAATAGTAGTATTTTATTAATGTCCTCAGCATAACGTGATGAATAAGACAAATATAATCAAGTAATAAGCCAATGTGAAGCCATTTATATAGAGCCTTATTGTAATAAGCAGCTTTTTGTGAGTACTGTAATACAAATTATTTCCTGGACAGGAAGAAACCCCATAGTGAAAACACCAAAAAAACGACATCAAATGCATTACGAAATCCCATTCATATTCAAATTTTATTGTATATTAATTATTAATAATTACGATCTTGTGAATGATATAAATGATATTTGGGTAAAATCTAAGAGGTAATTTAAAAGATAACTACGTAAATTGTGTGATTCTTAAACCTAGCCATAATTATGATCAAAATTATTATATATACAGCGACCCGTGATTAATGACGCCGGTATTCAGCTGGGCTCAAGCAGGACCCGCGTTTCGTCTCGCGGTTTATTTGTGTTTGCTGGGTGACTAATACGTTTTCAACAGACATCATCATCACGAAGAATCTCGCAAAAGATTCCAATGTTTATCGTAAATTATTATTATTATTATCGTATGCTAATGCAAAACGTTGGAGGCTTTGTTTCAATATCTCAAGCTTACCAATTTATAAAACCCTTAAAATATTTTCCCTCAGATGCTCAGGTCCGCGCAAATACCTAATGAAGTTGACCTCATCTACATCATTATCAACATTCAAGTCATCATTTAAATCACATAAATTGTATGTTTAAGCACTTTATTTTCTTTTAATTTCTTGTTTCCTTCTCACACACATTCTCATCCTGGTTTTTTTTTTCGTTTGTTGCAGAAATTTACTTAATTATTTTTTAATGCAACGTCTTTGGGTTTTTGCCTTTGGTTATCATCTCTTTTGCATTTCGGTTAAACTCGTGCTTATTTTGATTGCTTATTTTTTGTGACCATAAAATAACAATAAAGGTTTAGGTACCAGAATCAGGTTTTATCTTCGTCCTGGCGAAGCTCACTTCAGACATGATCTTTATAAATATGGCAACTATCGGCGCCGAAATTCAGTCGGCCTCTTCATGAGAGAGGAGGCTCAGCAACACCAACTCACATTAATATGGATTCAACATCATTCAAATGACAAACAAAAATCATTAGTCAGTCCGAGCCACCATGTCACCGCAGTTTTCCAACAAGTCACAAATGTACAACTCGAATAATTAATGAAAAACGAGAAATTAATAAGTTCAATGTTTGCATTTCAATATTGATTCATTTTTATGGATACAACATCCACTTCTCAATTGATCTTGGACTGAACTGACAATGGCTGTGGAGTGTTATGCTTGTCTCAATCTGGCCAGCCTCTGAGTGAGTTCATCCTTTGTTAAAAATAGGTTTATTTACAAATTAAATATTAAAGTTAAATTCTAGTTTTTTAATTCATGAAATTTTATAAAACAAGGTAATAAATATTAACTTTAAAATGAAGTTTAAAGCATAGAAACAAATTAATAACTAATTTATTTACACAAATGAAAAGTCAAACCTGCTCCTGCGAAGCATGGCTCACAGTGCCGACTGATGCCGTCTGGGCTTGAGGGAGGTCCATGTTGAGCTCAATGCTGACCAATGAGAATTGGTAATACAAGTTAATATTGAAGTTTCAGCCAATGAACTTAGACAAGATAACATCAGCAACATTGTATAAGTGATAATAGAAACATCAAAAAATTATTTTTCATTACTTTTTTGAATGACAAATGAACTCAATTATCAAATACTTTCAATACTCAATATTTTCAGCATGTTGATTAATACGACCATTTAAGTTAAAAACTCCATCTGCATGTTATGCCTAGAGGCACCGAATTGATAACATTAAGCGAGGGCACCATTCCATTAAAATGTGATCAAATTGATAATGTTTAGGGGGAGGCACCAAATTATCAGTTTCGCCTTGGGTGGCAAAACCCTTAGCTATGCCGTGCGAATGCAGGGACGCAGTTCGTCGTCGTCGCTCACCCGGCTTCGTCGGCAGCCTCCTGCATGAGCGCGTCGACCTGAGATTGCGGGGTCGTGAGCGTCGAGGTGGCACTCATCGTGTTTTCCATCACCTGCGACTGAACATCCAAGTTCTCGAACTGCTGCTCGAACCGGTCCATCAGCTGGGAAATCTGGAGGACGTGGAAGCGTATTAATAATGGGAGTCGATATTAATAACCATAATATATTCGTTATTAATATCATATTATTAAAGAATTTCTTAAAACTCTGACGAATCAATCGACGCATCACGACACCAACTCGACAGAAAACGTTACATTTACGTTTGAATGATTGTAACGTATTTAACTCGGCAGCAACTTACCTTTTCAAGGTTCATTGATCTCATGGCAGACTCCATAGCCTTGACGACACCAGACATGGAACTTGTCACCTGTTGGTGGTCATTAAAGTCATGATGATGATGATGATTACTTGCAATTTTAATAGGAGAGATATTTGAATATTATTACGTCAAGGACTGTAATTACATTTCTACAGTTAATTTATGTTTACGTTAGCTCAAAATTAAGATAATATGGCTGCCACGTTATTTTAATGTCTGCAATAATATAAATAGAATGCAATAAAATGCAAGTTAATGAAAAATACTAAAAATCATCTTAAAATAATGATGTCAATTTACTATCAAAGAATTACAAAATCGTAAAAATCGAGAACACTGAGTTTACTGATTGTAAACTTACTTGTCTCGTGGTGACGGCAGTTTGTACTCTCGCAGAAACGGCATCGATCCTGGCACTCATCTGCCTGTAGTTGAGGGACTGATTCTTCTGGCGAATGGCGTTCTCTGCATGAATTTTGGCACCTTCCATATTGCCCTTTTGAATAGCCTGGGTAGGATATTTAAAGTTTTAACTCAAACATGTTGGTGCCTATTTCAGAGTAACAAAGTAATTGTTAATGAATAAATTATTAAAATACAAATGTTCTAATATTGTAAGACAACATGATTACCTAGTTACAAGTACAAAAATACCTTTTTTAGTTTGTTTTTTTCATCCTTTTCAGTCTTTTCACACTTCTTTGCATTTCTTTCTAAGTCTTTAGCAGCAAATTTTAAATTAAATAAATGTTCTATGGCCCAGCTAAGGTTCTTTGATGATTTTTCGTTTTGATTACTAAATAAGTAACGATAAAAACAATTTTGTACGTCTCAAGAAATAGAACAGACAGGTAAACTCATAAAGTATTCACAAGTGATGTCTGACCAGATTAATATTACCATTAATGGTGCAGTTATATATATATATATACTCAAATATCGCATAGTTTGAAATAATGAAACAAAGGATACGTTCCATTTGCTTGAGAGACATTTTGAAGAATTTTCTTCTTGATAAATGTTTTGACAAGCAGCAGTCTAACTCTTGGCGGAGAATCAACGACTAATGATTAATTTTACCGTGTCCGTGAATGTTTTTGTTTACTTTTCAAAACTATCTATATTGAATTTTTAGAAAATAGTTAATAGCTATTTAATCATTTTTAAAGATATTTAAATAAAGGTAAATGCAAGGTTCTACTTCAAATTAACAAATAATGAACTTGATAAATATACACTATTTTGTAAGTAAATATGATCAGAAAGTATGTTTAATAAAACTGAATTTATTTCCAAAAATAAAAGTACTTTATTTGTTAGAAGTGAAAGTGATCCCACCCTTTACTTCTTTGGGCCGATCGCGTGTTGTTTGCGTTTAAATGCTCTTTCCCCTTTTCTCAGTCTAGAATTCTTCGGCTGAAGTAATTGTCACATTATTACTTTTATTTATTTTTACATATCGATTCAGAAACTTTATGTGACCCTGAGACGAATCACCTGAAATTTGTTCGATGTTACCCGCTTTCTGTGAACCACAAAGTACTCTTAAGAATTACTTTAACTATTTCTAAGGCACAGAATTCCATCATGAACGACACATGTGAGCTAGCTACGGATCGTTCTCATTCCAACATCGGAGAATTCTATGCTGGGAAATCGGTCTTCATTACCGGTGCATCGGGATACATCGGTAAGCAAGTCCTGGAAAAGCTGCTGTGGTCTTGCGGCAGGGTGAAAGCCATCTATGTCCTGATGAGGTCGAGCAAAAGGCATTCGGCAAAGGAACGGCTTGGACTTATATTCAGTTCTCAAGTAAAATTAAGTTCACAGCATTATTTGAAATTTTATTAACATTACGACTAATCGCGTTTCCAGAAAACATCAGTTGTCTGCCAGTTGAAGTACACCATCTAGTATAGTAATAGAAGCTAGTATGTAATAGTTAAGATAAAAAGCTCTAGCTGTCATTTTAAAGATTATTTTTATTTGTCAGTTTATTATTTTATTTGTTAATTTTATTTAAATTATTGAAAGACAATATTTTAGTCAAGATGTTTATGTAAATAAATGGAAACAAATTATAAGCAAGTAGTTTTAACTATGTAACGAATTGATGAATGAAAAAAAGAAGAATTTGCATTTCATTAAAAAGGTCTTAAGTGATCCAAAACAAATTGTGATGATTTAGAATTCTTTTAAATCCACATGGTTTTACTTTGACATCTACAAAACAGTAATACTAATAACATTAATAATAAATATGTTTATGTTAACAAGCATGAGCATCAGGAGTCAACTGAAAGAAATATATTGAAAAATCTTGACAGTAAATGCATTTACAATAAAAAAAAGAAGATAATTTCAGACCTTAAATTTGCATCTCTGATAATTTGAAGGCAATTAACTGATTTAAAAAATACTCATAAACTTATCTGCTACATTTGAGACTAAAACATTGCAACACAAACACTTCTTAAGACGTTTCGAGTCTCCCGATAATGAATGCCAAACGTTCCGTTCTTCAGCTGTTCCATCGAGTGTCAGAATTTGACAGGGAGGTTTTGGACAGGGTTCACGTCATGGAGGGGGACATTTCCGAGCCCCACCTCGGCCTGAGGGAATCGGACGTGCGGAGGTTGATCGAAGAAGTGCACGTCGTGTTGCATCTCGCGGCCACCGTCAGCTTCAACGAACCCATGAAGTCGGTCGCATTGTTGTTGTTTGCAACTCTTGAGCTTGTTATGATTTCATAATAACTTTTGTCACTTGCTCGTAATTTTACATGATTTTAATTTAATATAAATTTATTTATCGTTTGTTTGCAACACGTGTAATTTTGATATTTATTAGAAATTTGTGATATTTATTGATATCCTTGCTTATGATCAATATGATAACAACAGGGTGGCAGTCAGCCTCAACATCGTGGGGTTGCAGTCGATGCTGGAGCTGTGCAAGAAGATGCAACATTTGGAGGTTGAGTTGGCATTTTATATTTAACTGAAAGTTCATTTAAAACTAATCTTTCCGATGAATTCTTTTCGTAAGAAATTCCATTCGAGGATCTCGGTCGATCGACGATGAAGGAGACATTTAATCAACTTTGTAGTTCTTTGCAGTGGTTGCTTATGAAATGCTTTATGAGGCCTTTATCGACATCAAATTATTGTCGTTAATATAGTTATTGATAAAGTTATCAATTATCGTTATCAATCACTATCGAGTATTGTTATTGATAATGTTGTTCATATTTCTATTATTGTCATCCTCGAGGTAATGCTTGAACAATCACTTTCTTGGACAATTAACAGACAGAAATACTAATATTCATCACCTAGGCACATATTCATAAAGATGAATATTCTTATAATTGGTATTCATATTCATTAATAACCAAATGCAATTAATTCTGCTGTTAATATTAATATGTTCATAATGATCGTCATTATTATAATTATTATTATTGTTGTTATTATTATTATTATTATTATTATTATTATTATCATCATCATCATCATTATACCATGACAACATGTTGCAGGCCATGGTTCACGTTTCAACGGCCTACTCGAACTGCACATTGGAGCACGTGGACGAAGTGGTTTACAAGCCACCGGTCCACCATCGCCAGATCCTCGATGTCTCTCAGTGAGTTCCACTGCTTGTCACTTTCTCCGATCTATGATGATGATGATGATGATGATGACGGTGTTAGCGACGGTGACGACGACGACGATGATGATTAAAAATGATTACAAATTATTTGTGCTAATTAAGCTATTGTAACCTTCTTATTATTAATTCTTATTAGTAATTCTTATATTTATTTTAATGGCAATCATATTAGGAAGTGTTTTAATCATTAGGATTGGATTAACTGATTATTTCATGAGTTATTAAAAAGGAATGGAAAATAATTATTATTATTATCATTATTAGATGATTCCTTTGCTTTGCTTTAATTTCTGTGTTTGTCATCTCATTTCTTTTTCAAGTAAATATTCATTAGATTAAATTATTAACAACGCACCTGATCTGGTGAACGTTATTTCTGGTGAACACGATCGTGTGTTGAATAGGATTTCGATGGAATTTCCGTCATTAGTTGATGTTCGTGCATATTTTACTACGACATGAGTAAGTTTATTTATTTGATTGTTACTAAGTCTTGATTAAAATTATTACAATAACATAAATAAAGATCATTTTATTTTGTTAGATCCTTTTTGAGGTAACTCTCCGACTATTAGCACGACTTAATTATCGTAATAAATGAAAACCCTAGTTCAGAGGTTCCTGTTGAAGCAATTGAGCCATCGAGTTACGTTGGCATGCTGGCGTAATTATCGACTTCAACCAAATCAGGAGGATTTGCAACTGCATGCACTCTATAAACTTTCCTTCTCAAAGGGTGTCTTCTCACAGATGAACCAAGAGGCACGTGGCATTAATGCTTATGCAAGTACTTGCACGTAAATCGTCAGTACGCGTGCACTCGTACTCTTGCTCGGACCTTCGGCATTCGTGCTCGGCCCCGCGTCTAGAGATGTCCTTAAAGGAAGGTGGCGGTCTTCGAAAAGTAATTTTAATTCTTAATAAGAAGAGCAACCTTCGAACCGCTCGGTGCTTTCTATTTTAACATTTGAAAACGTCTTTTCGTCTTTTAGAGAGAGTCGACCTCACGACTTCGTTCGAAAGGAAGACTTGCTGCTGCGACGTTCGGCGGTTTCGATGTTTCGCTAATGAATTGAAAGCCCTTCCTAATGAACTGTTAACGAGGTGGTGTCGGTCGATGCCAACCAATCAAGGAATGAAATTGTTTTTATTAGCTTTTAAAAAATGAACGTAAAAAGCAGGATGCAAACGAATTGTTGCTCTCGACGGATGCCTAGCTAGTGACGAGGATGTCGAGCGACCGTTTAATTATTCCTGGCAATTTATTATTATTTTATAAATTTATTTATTTAATAACATATAAAAGATTTTCAATTGCATTCTCCTGCTTTTAATGAATTATTAATCCATTCACAAATCGCTGACATTCAACATGTAACATAAAAATTGCGTACGAAAGAAACGTGCCATGCAAGACATCTGTTTGAATGTTTTAAAATATAATTTAATGACCATTATTTGAATTATTAACAATAATATAAATCAACTAGCTTTTTTAAATTGGCTTTGCAAGTCATATACTACGTGTATAAATTCAGCCAGCTATCTGCCCTCAAAGAACTGGGTGATTAGGACGGTACTCCTGCAAATTCGGGACTCGAACCGTGCTGCCGTCCCGAGAGACGAAGTCTCGAACATCGGACCGTGCAGGAGCACAATGCTGCTTGGTTCCAGTAACTCTCGAGTTTAGAGCTCATTTGGAATTTANTCCTGCAAATTCGGGACTCGAACCGTGCTGCCGTCCCGAGAGACGAAGTCTCGAACATCGGACCGTGCAGGAGCACAATGCTGCTTGGTTCCAGTAACTCTCGAGTTTAGAGCTCATTTGGAATTTAGGAAAAGTTGAAAATAGCAGTTAGCCTGCGAATGACGTAGAGAATGACATGTGCAAATTTCAAATGGCTACCATTTGGGAGGATTTCTGTATGTAATTGCATTAGATCTTTGATAGATGAAGGTATAGAGGAGTAAAGTCTAGGGCCATAACATTGAATCGAGACTAATTTTAGAGTGGACTTAGAAAAAGAAGGACTATATTCATGTGCATTACGTAAGAAATGAGAGATTGTTGTAGTTATTGCTTGATATAAAAAAGCCAGAGAATATTTTTGGAAGAGAATTGAAATCATATGAAAACATGAAAAGAGCAGTTTGTAAATTACGAATTTGTGATATATTTAACAGAATATTGTTAGTGAATGCAGAGACAGTTGATGACAAAGGTGTTAACAAGACCCTTAGGATGTTCCTTTCTGGTTATCGCTTCTGTCTTTAGTTGCTTTATTTTCATTCGTGAATTGTGAGCCTACATTTGCATTTACTTGTTTTTTATTACATTTTATTATTTGATGTTCATTTTCTTTTAAATTATTCATAAATGAAGTGTTATGTCGGAAAAAAACAAGCTGAATTTACTCGTTTGCTGTGACATGTGGGCTGCAACACGACATTACGCGACGACGATGGGCGACCGGTGGTCTGATGACAGCGATGACATCGGCGATTACGACGAGGAGACGGCTATGGCAATAAAATTATTGATATCATTGATAGATATCACCACTTCAAGATGTGAAATTATCTTGACCTTATCTTTCTCACAATGGATTTAATCAGCAACTGATTATCAACAAATATCTCATTCGAGGCCATAATTAGCTTTTAAAATATTATTAATAAGAATATTAATTGGGCATCAAAACTTTAGCATTCTTAGGGTGGTAATAAGTCTTGTAATGTTAATGGTAGTTCCAACTACTAATTGGCTATTGTGGTTTATTGAAAATGGTTTTATCACAGGTTATTATTATTATTATTATTATTATTATTATTATTGGCATAAGTTGTATTTCCAGATTGAAGGTTGATTGCATGGTTAGAATCTATTTCCTTTAGATGCACATTGTAATTTCTTATCAGCTTCATGGCTCTCAATTGAAATCAGTTAGTAAACAACAATTATTATTATTATTATTATTATTATTATTATTATTATTATTAGCAGCAGCAGCAGCAGTAATAATNTTAGTAAACAACAATTATTATTATTATTATTATTATTATTATTATTATTATTATTATTATTATTATTATTATTATTAGCAGCAGCAGCAGCAGTAATAATTATTTGTTGAATTTTTTACTTAGGACATTATTAAGTATTTAATGAATTATTAATAATAGAATTATAAATTTAAATAAATTAATGTAATGTTAATTTAATGTGTTGCAATTGATAGTAGCATATCGATAGAAAGTATTACAAGTGAGTTTGAGAGGATGAAAACAAACCATTTATTGCTCATTCAATGCATCGAGGTCAAAGTCGAGTTGTGAACTCGAAGAAATGTTGACTCAAACAACACTGACAACAGTAAAAATATTTCAAAATTTCTGATGACCTCGATCGGTCTCCTTTTCAGTTTATCTCGAGGTCGGCACTCGGAGTTTGCGTTCATGTGACCTCTGAAAAGGGTCGTTGAAAAAGAAATAAAGTCTTTAATTTATTTGAAAGAAATTGTACTTTCATTGCACTTGCATGTCATCAAAGATTTGTGAACTTATTTTGTTATCTTTCTGCATGTTTGTGGTTATTTTGTTCGTTTGGTCCAATAAATTATTATTTTGACAACTTCAACATTTTTAAGGGAGTCTTTTGAGTCCAATGCCCCCGAAAAGTTGTGTGTGACAGTTTTTAAATATTAAATGTGATTTTTTTTAAATAATCAAGTATTTGCTGTTAACCATCAGATTCGAAAGCACGATAGATGTTGTTTATTAACCGACGATATTTATTTATTCGTCGATTTATTCGTTAATGGACTTCTCTCCTACAGGTGGATGTCCGATGAAATGTTCCAGGCCATAACCCCGATGGTGTTGGAGAAGCACCCGAACACGTACACCTTCACCAAGGCCGTGGCGGAGAATTTGTTGGCAGAGGAAAGGGGGTCGCTCCCCGTGGCCATCTTCAGGCCGTCCATCGTCACCGGTTCATTTCAGGAACCATTTCCCGTGGGTGACTTGACTTATTTGTAACAATGAGTTATTTATTTAATTTGTTGTTGTTGTTTAAGTTTCAATTCATTGGTTGAGTGAAAAACAAAAAATAAATTAATGCTTATTAAACTTTTGACTTGGAATGGTGTCGTGACAATTGTGTCGTGATAGTGATGTTATTATTGTAATTTACATTTTTCAATAATTTGACACAATTACAAAAGATAGTACCAAATTCAGTTGGAGTATTTATTATTATTAAGCAATAAATTGATACTATCAGTTGAAATGATCATAGATAATAATAATAATACATTAAACATTGTATTTGTTAGTTTATCAATATTCCACATTTTATGGAAATAAATCCATTTCTAACAACAACATGAATGATGCCCTTGTCATGATAGTTGTTGATAACTGCTTGAGAAAGACTTTTTGTTTTATTTTTGTTATTAGGGGTGGGTGGACAACCTGAATGGAGCTAGTGGAGTCATCACAGCTGTGAGTAGTTGCTGCCGTTGTTGTTGTTGTCATCGTCGTAACAACTGCTTGTTGTGGTGGGTGATGTGGTGCAGACCAGGGCTGTGGGTTTGGGACCCAAATCGTCCGACTGAGGATGTTTGACGAAGTACGACCCTGGGATTTAAAATATTTCCGACTCCAAGGCTCCTGCAGATACGTATCGACGGTGACAATGAAATGAATGTTAGGCTGGATTGTTTCCCTAAAAATAGATTCAGGTGTTACTGACGGATTCATAATTTATTGGCATAAATTGGTCATGTTAATGTTTTATGCACGATAATGTCGTGTAATATGTTTGCAGATACTTGCATAAATGATGTCATGTAACGTACAATATACTTTCATTTGCAAATGTCACAATCCTTCCACAATTATCGAATTAATTCATCATTAAGGCATTTCTAATGTTTACAAATGTTAATAACATCCACAAAACTCCAATGACCTTGTGCAACCTTTTGACCTTCAGATAGGCAGTGGGTTCGTGAAGTCGGTGTACGGAGGCGGCGACGTGGCAGCGGACCTGGTGCCCGTCGATTTGGTGGCAAACTCCATCATCTCCGTGGCCTGGCACGTCGCAACCGATAAAAGGTTAATTTAACATCGTTAATGTTTTACGTTTTATTATTTATTATTTCATTCCGTCGTTACAAAATGTGAAGTACTATTTTATTATTAATTGTTTTGTCAATAAATCGTTTTGTTTGTTTTGGCGTCTGCAGTCTCACGTTGAAAGAAGTGCCCGTCTACAACTTCACATCAGGTTCGAAGAGACCCTTGACTTGGGGACAAGTTGGTGAGAAATTAATTTTTTGCTTTTATGCTTTGAAGTTTTGCCAATCCTCTTAAAAACAAATAATAATAATAATAATAATAATAACTCATAATCTTCTTAAGAATGTCAGAGTCAATTTTTGCTCAATCAACATTGAGTATGTCATCTTCAGCAACAAAAAGTATCGTCATTATCATCTTCACCAAACATCATCATTATCATCATCATCATCATTGACTTAATGTCTCCCCACACAGGGACCTTCTGACTGACACACTGAGAAGATTTCCCTTGGACAATCCCACATCAATCCCAAAGGCCTTCATGACTTACAATAGGTGAGCTCTTTAAATGTTTAATGATTCTTTATTATTAGTTGGTCAATTTAAAAATTTTCAGCTAATTATTTTATTTTAATTAACATGTGACTAAATAATGTTGGTTAGGGCCTAATTAATTTATTATAATCAATTCATTAATGTTTTGCGTGTCGGTCGTGCGATAAAACGGAATTGAAGTCGTTCGGTTTAATAACTCAAGGTTGGCTCACACTTACATCCTCCACATTGAGATCTTCATCAGGCTCATGACTATTGACTTCTTGAAGAAGATTTTTGGACAAAAGTCCAGGCGGGTGACATTTTGAATTGCAAAACTGATTAGATCTGCTAAACTCTGTTAAACTGATTAGATCTGCTAAACTCTCTTAATCAGTTAGATCTGAGTCCTTAAGTTCAAGACTGCTTCAGAAGCCAGTCGAAGCCAGTGTTGGCTTCAGAGATTTAATTTATAATTTGTTGCCACGACGCAATGTAAATATTTGTGATGTGTTTTTAATGAAATAACAATTTTTAGTCTTTTACAAAGTTATAAATAATGGCTATAATAAATTGTCTTTCATGTTATTTTATAAATGCATTTTAATTAGGTTCAATTTGATAATATAATAATAATAATATTTAATGAAATATTATTTAATATTATTATATTAATAATAATAATAATAATAATAATATTTAATGAAATATTATTTATTAATAATAATAATAATAATAATAATATTTAATGAAATATTATTTATTATTATTATTATTATTAATATTTAATGAAATATTATTTATTATTATTATTATAATAATCTTTAATGAAATATTATTTATTATTATTTATTACAGTAATAATAATGATGATAATATGGTTATCAATAGGCTGTTGAGAATCCACAGCAATGTGGTGAAGTTGATGAGTCTGATGGAGTACTTCACATCGCACGGATGGACTTGGTCCAACGACAACATCAACAGACTCATTGACTCCATGTCAGAGCAGGACAAGCAGGTCCCCAATATCTTCACTGTCATTGCAATCACCTTCATCTTCATCGTTTCTTTGGTCGGAACGGTCGGTCCCGCACGAGCGCCTCGGCAGCTTCGAAACTGAGATCGCAAATCTCTGCAGAAGCAGAGGCTATTTTTATGAAAGACCAAATTGTTAATCGCGATCGTCTTCTTAATTATGAATATAAATTATAAAAATACGATCGATTGCTTTCCTTCGGTTAGCTGATGACGGGTTAAGTTCTGGGACTTAATAATGGCTTTGTTAGATTTTAGTTATTTGGAATGACCGTTCGTCGCAAGAGGTCATGACTTCGTTTTCGTAATTATCTGTTGCTAATTTAATTGTTCAACGTGTCATTAATTTAGTTGTTCAACATGGACCTGAGAAGAGTCAACTGGCCCACATATTTTGAGTCTTACTGCATTGGGATTCGTCAGTACACCCTTCATCAGGACTTGAAGTCACTGCCCAGCGCGAGGAAGGCACTCAAATGGTGAGTGCTGGCTAGATTCCATTTTGGGAAAGGTTGAACTGAACTCTCAACCTTTGAAGCTTTGGCATGGACCTGAAGATTAAATTGGTTACCTTCAAGGAGCAGCTTTAAGTGACCTCATGCTGTCCAACAAATGTCATTTTTTGGATTGAATGACAACATTGTAATATTGTTAGTTATGATAAATTGTTATTCTTAACTTGGGATAAACCTTTCAGAAAAAGTTTAAAACAAGGGAAATGTCAAAATCAATAAAGAAAGAATGTTATGTTTAGATAGGCTTTAACTCATGAATTGTCAAAATCTTAAGATTTAGCCCCTCTGATCGAATGCTTGTTCATTTCAGGATTACATTAGCACGTCGTCTGATGGTGGTGGCCTCCGTGTTCGCAATGTTCCGCCTGGTCGTGCCGAAGTTCGAGATGGCGCAGAGGCTCTGGAAGTTCTTCGTCTCCTTCTTTGGAATCTTCCTCCTCAAGATGCCGAAGCTGATCAAGGCCTGATCGTGTCGCTGCTCTTTGTTGGTTCTTGCAGTTATTTTCGGCTCGTTGTCCAGATGATTATTTTTAATCGGCGTGTTTTAGTTACGTTCGGATATAAATTGTTCTCTCGCCTCCTGTTTTGTCGACATTTTTAACGTCTCGCCGAGCCTTTCTCTCCACGATCGTGTCTTTAAAAAAAAAAAGTGGAAAATTTGTTTTTTATGAAAATCATCGATGAGGATTTTGATGCTAAAATTAGGAGTTAGTTTTTTAGAGATTTTAGTTTTCTGTTGTGTTAGATCATCACGAATGTTCCGTTGCTGCTGAGTTTGAAGCGACAGGCGAAGTTATGTTTTTCAAAATTGTCAAATATTTTTAGATAATATTTTTCCCAAATTAAAATTATTTTATTAGAATGTTGCAGCTGAGCAACATCAACTTAATTTCAATTTAAAGAATTTTTAATTCAAATGGGAATCAAGATTGTGAACATTTTTCATTAATTTAATTAAATTTAATATTTTTGTGGAGCTCTGCAAAGTCAGAGTGCATTTTACCAAGTTTTGGAGGCAAAAACAATTGATGTAGTCGTGCATCTTCATTTTTTATTTTCTTTTGGAATGTTTCTGATGCCATTTTGTTATTTGTTTGTGAATGCTGCAGAATGTGCTGACATCAACCAACTGATCAGTGATGATTCCACCATCAGTTCCATTCTAAATAAAAGAGCAACCGCATTTTCCAAGAGTTGTGGTTGCATGAGGATGTTTTACATTCTAGTGAATATATTTATGAGGACAAACATGTTCATAAAACAATGCATTTTATAATTTTAGATGATATGGATACAATCATTAACATCAGTTAGTGAATTTTTTTTTAGTGAATAATTTTTGCAGAAAACGAATTATAAATAAAACACTTAGCTCGGTTTCATTTTTGATGGGAGTTTTTGCCTTTTCAGTCGGCAGGTCGGAAGAGGCTTTAAATTAAAAGGCTCTGGTTTGATACATTGCAAGTGGAAATAAATGAAATCCTGAGGCAAATGGCTCCCTATTAAAAGTTGCGACATTTGAAAAACCGTTCTTCGAAGCTAGGGAGTCAAAAGATGTCTCGATTTAGTTGTGCTGCAATCCATTTATTCTCTAAAGATATAACGAAAGAAGATTAATCTAAAGGTTCTACTTTCACTTGCACATTGTGCATTAAGTCTTGATTAGAGTGCTCATGATAATTTAAGTTTGGAGAATACTGAAATGTAATTAAAGAGAAATCATCCACAAATAGCCTATTTCTTGGTACACCATGTTGCAGTCTGTCCTTTGCAAGCCTGGCTCTTTTTTCATCTTTGGTTTCGTTGGCTCTCGATAAAGCCTGTCTAATCCTGTCACTTTCACGTCTGATCCTTCTCTTCTCTTCTGTTTCGTTGGCTCTCGATAAAGCCTGTCTGATTCTGTCGTTTTCAAGTCTGATCCTTCTCTTCTCTTCAGTTTCATTGGCTCTTGATGCAGCCTGTCTAATTCTGTCATTTTCAAGTCTGATTCTTCTTTTCTCTTCTGATTCTTTGGCTCTTGAGGCAGCTCGTCTAATCCTGTCATTTTCGAGTCTGATTCTTCTTTCTTCTTCAGTCTCAAGAGCTCTCCTGATACATTTTCTGTCATTAGAAGACCTTCTTCCTATGTCAGATCTCTTCTTTGGAGGCATGATTGCCTGTAGAAATTGATAGAGCAAATTCAAAATAATTTTATAAAATTTTTCTCGGAATAAAAGAGTTGTGCTAGGATATTACCCCGGACAGAGCCGCATACTCTTCCAGCAACCCTGTGAAGTAAAAATAAAACAACAAAACTAAAGCAAAACTAAAAGTAATGAAAAAGTTAAAGTAATAATTATCAAAGTAATCTAATTCAACAAATTAATTAAACAGTTTCCGAAAAAATTTATTGTTTAATAAACTCCTGGCAAGCATGCTTTCAGATCTATGGCGTTCGCCGTCCAAATCGGTTGAAGGCTGTTGCCCTGGTTTTGAAGCTACTTATTATTTGTGGGGGGAGGAGTTATGTCGTGTCACAAAAAATGAAGTGCTGTAATTTTTTATTTCTTATTTTTAATGTTATTTAATGCAATTTAAAAAACTAATAAGTCCGTGTTTTAATTATTTAATTAAATTATGTAATTATTAATTACTGAAGTAACTAGATTAAGGGCATTTCTCACATCATTGATTATTCTTGTAATTACTTGTCTTCCGCCAGCAGACACTTATATAATGGTAAAAGCCTTGTCTTTAACGTATTTGAAGTTAGCAGACATTGAATTATAATTGAATTATAATATTTGGAAAGTACTGTAGGAGCACACGCACACAGAACAAAGATGCGCGAAGTCATTGGAGAACTTCGGCCTGCCTGTGCCTAGCTTCGAGTGTACCAAGTTCCAGCAGCAGAACGAAGAACTTCGTCCTAGGCGTTTAGGACCAGTGATCGACCACGATTCCTTTGTGTGAGGAGCTACGGCCATCCTCCCGAGAGTCTATATAAGGAACCAGGCGGAGCGACTCTCACGCCACAACATCATCCAACAGTGGCAAACCAGATGGGTTCTGACCCACGAAGCCAACACCACAAGACTATAGAGAAACTCGTGTCGACTAGGAGCAAGTTCCAATGTGCCTCAAGGAGGAAGGAGATTTTAATCTCAAAACTCCGT
>MPNW01000103.1:46947-63945 GCA_011800805.1 Hirudo medicinalis
TAATAATAATAATAATAATAATAATAATAATAATAATAATAATAATAATAATAATAATAATAATAATAATAATAATAATAATAATAATAATAATAATAATAATACCATAGCACAACAACATTTATGTTTCTTGGACACTTAGATCACCTTATAAATACATGGCTGCTGATCATGAAAGTCACATCCAAATTTGTCCATCACGTGCCATTTCATTGAATTCTTTGTTTATGTTTTTTCTTATATTTGTTTCCAAAAATTATATTTGTGCACACCACCATGTACCAGTCGCAATCAGCAAAAACTTTTCAGGAAGCAAAACTTTTCGGAGGAGTGCACTTGACAACTTATGTTAACTCACTAAGTACATTTGTACATTTGTACTTAGAAACAAAAAACAAAAAAATGTACAAATGTACATAACAACAACATTACACATTCCGCGGTTTTCTTGATTTGCTGCTATACTGAAATAGTTGCTATGAAACGATAATTTAAGATATTACGAACTTTTACAAACTTATCATGAAGCATAAAATTTAAATATTTTCATCTTCATTGCAGGGCAAATTCGACTCGAGATTCATTGCACTCTTGTGTGTTTTATGTTCACGGCATCAGAAAATGGAGAGTTTGACCAGTTATTTAGAGCTAACATTTGCGATTGAAATTCTACACAAGTTCTTCATGTCCGCAAAGAATGAAAAAGAAAAACGGAAACGCAGAACAGATTTCTTGAAAGGAATAAACCCTAGAAAATCAATATATGAAATTGATTGGCTCATTTACATTAAAAAGTTCACATTTCACATGATCGTAAGAATCACTTTTGTTAATCTTGTAATACCATTAGAATGTAATGATAATTGTTTTAAATTTAGTATCATCACTCGGCTGATGATAAATTGAGGCATATCGACAAATACCATGGATATCACATCGAACCATACCTGAGTGATGCCACTGCCTCTACCAAAGCAATTGATGCTGGAAGTTCGAATGGTCTTCAAACGAACGAAGGAACCGGGAATCCAACAGTCACCGAAATAGAAGCTGATTATGTGATGGAGAAGCACTTTTTGTATGATCTCATCATGAAGTCTTTGCATGTGTGGAAGATTTTACATGCTATCCTTTTAGGGCCTCAAGAATTTAATCAGGTTATTTTTGTCAATTTTAAATTATCGCTTGCGTGAACAAGTTGGGCGTGCACAAGAGACCATTTGT
The DNA here is from genome assembly GCA_011800805.1 of Hirudo medicinalis. Taxonomy (NCBI): domain Eukaryota; kingdom Metazoa; phylum Annelida; class Clitellata; order Hirudinida; family Hirudinidae; genus Hirudo; species Hirudo medicinalis. The sequence goes on from MPNW01000103.1 coordinate 48,172, forward strand.
GAATTATTGTGTTATTCATTTATTTGTTATTTGGGTTTACTTTTGTTCCGACTTAGTTAAAGGTAATTTATATTATAACGATTTCTTTATTATTCTCTGTTTTATTCAAAGCCAAACAACAATGCCATTAAAGATATTTTCAAGTGTGAAACTGTAGCTGTATGTGAGCTTCATAAGGCATTAAAACATCCTTCATGTCGTGGTAAATTGTGGATCCTTGAGACCCTTTTGAAACATTGGTTGGTATTCAAGCTTAAGCTCCAGCATTGCTAAGCTTAGTAATTACTAATAAACTTATTTGAATTTGTTATTTGCAGTCCTTTTATGTTTCAATCGCATGATAAACATGGCATGATGGAATCATTGCTAAAGATGGTCAAAGGAGAAGAAATAAGCGAGGTACTAATGTATAACAATCTTAGCAATTTGATAACAAACTTAACTTTGAAAATATTTTATCAAACATTTAATTTTATGAACTTATCAGGTAACTGAGGAAAAGCTCTATTTTTTCATAGAAAGTCTTTAGTTTAGGTATATAGATTTTGACTTACAGTAACAATGACATTGATCCTAATAAAAGAATAAAAACTGATGCTATTATTTCTTCTTGGAAGTGATCTTTTTAATGAACTAACCTGATGAACCAAGCGTGCCAGCATGTAAATAATTCAATCGTTCCCAGTCCCGTCCAAAATTCCCGTTTGGGAAAAGTCCCGATTTCAATTTCATGTACAATTAGGCCAATTATTTAAAGACAATGTTAAGATATTTTATTATATTATTTATTTGTTGTATACACTAAACACACTCAAAGGCACAGATTTATTTAATCAAGTACATCTTTGTTACTTTTGACTCTGTCAAACTGTCAAGAGTTGATGGTTTTAAAGTCGATGTCCTAGATTGGTTTAAAGTCCTGCGCACAAAAAAGACTGACTGCTTGGCAAACTTTACTTTTTACGGAAGGTAATTTCTCTTTGAAAGATTGTTGTTTGCCTAGCAATTGGTTTGCCAATCATTATTAAGATCAGTAATTTATAATTTAAATATTAATATATAAATAATATACATATATAAATATATGCATATATATATACTTTAACTTTGTGACTTAATAATGGCATATTAAACTATAACACCATTTCGATGTTTCGGCATCCCAGAAGTTACTTGTCATTAGAATATTGGATTAGTACATGACACGCCTTGAACTGCATAAAATCAGTGCTATAACCATCAACCAAAACTTTAACAAAACCTTCCAAGCAATACTGGATTTCTCATAATCTATTTCAATTTTCGAAATTCTTTCAGGTGTGATATTAATACGTTATGAACTTCGATCTTTGTCATTTTCTTAACTACGACCGATGAAGAATTCTTAAGTATTTTATCACTTGACGACGATGAAGCCATTATAAAAATTATATAGACTTGTTGGAACTGAAGTTTCGATAAAAAAGAACATTTCTTAGTATGCTCGTTAAGAGGGAAACGCGGGAAAAAAACAAAAGTTCTTTGTTTTAAAATTAATTTTCAATTTAAAAAACGTTATTAGAAATAAAAATTAATTTCCGATGTTCCCGGTCCCGAGGGAGTCCCGCGGGAATATTCCCGGTCTTACCTTTAAGTGCGCATGCGAGCTGAGGCTGCGTTACTTATAAATAGAAACAAGCAGACGACTGCTTGTGGGTTGGGCTTTTCGAGTTACCTGGGTTGTAAAAAGTACTGCGCTTAAGTACTTAAGTGAAGTACAAGTAACACTTCAAAAATTTACTTGAGTAAAAGTATTTGTTAAAAAATGTACTCAAGTAAAAGTAAAAAAAAAATTCAGCATTTCAAAGTTACTTTAAAAATAAAAGTACTGAAGATGCTGTTAAAACTACAAAGTGTTATTACTTACATTCACACTATAGAAAGTGTTTTTCCTCTGTGCTTGTTGACTTTCATCCAACTCCTCTAACACTTTATCACTCATTCTAGTATGCCATCTAGTAGAGTTGGGATGGTCAGTTACTCTTTACTTTAAATATAAAACCTTACTTACGCCCGAGCAAACTACCGATGATTTTTTGGCAGATCTAGCAATATGGAGTAAGCTGCACAATCGGCTTAAACTTTATTTTTATTTTTTTTATTCATGTTTAGTTCTGTTTACATTACTTTGTAACGCTTTATGTCGGAAAGTAACGAAGTTAAAGTATTTACGAAATCTTACTTCGTTGCCAGTAAAAACTACTTCGGCTATACTTAAGTAAAGCAGGGTTGTAAAACATTTCAACTTTTCCAGGGGACAAGAATTTACTGATAATAAGATTTTCAATAAATAACTCGCAAAAAAACGCAGTACCAGAAAGTTAATGAAATAGTTAACAGAATGCACTGTGGAACTACTATGGTTTCGTAGTAGTTCCATATATACTCTTCGGATCAAAAGAAATCACTTATCGATCATCTGACGAACAGGCATGATTTGATGAGGGCCTGGTAAGGTGATTATTTTATGTGTGGCTCGCATGTGTCGTACGTCAGTCGATGCGCAATATCAAAGGCCACTTTGTAACACAACTCTTCAATGTACACATTTTGAAAAGTCCGGGGGCCGTCTCTCCCCCCACCCAAATGACGTCCACAAAGTAACGCGTTACTTTTACTTCGTTACCGAACAGCACTGGAGGTTTGCATAAAGTTGACTGCTTTTAAGACGATTTTTGTCATAACACAATTTAATTTGTCCAAACAAAAGCTTTTCCAATGAAACAAATACTCAAGGCCATCCTTTAATGCGGTGAACATGTTCGTCAATTTCCATGAAAAATAGTAATTCTAGCATAAATTTAACTCTTAAAAATTGAAATAGATGAAAAAATTTTGCAATAGTCTCTCACAGACAAAAAAACGATCGCCGACTGTCAGCAAAAGTATGGGAATTTTAAACTTCTGCAGTAGGTAGGCGCTCAATTATGGTACATATCACAAGTGCGAAAAGACTCCAGAAATTTTCCCCGCAGAACAAAATTCGGTCACTTAGAAAATTCAAAGAGAAAACAAACCACGTCCATCTAAGGCGTGCACGAAGAAAACATTCAGCGTCCCAGATGTGAGAAAACTTAGATATAATGCAATTCTAATAGACTTGGATCGACCTTACCGCCTAATCTCGTTCTAAATTCAAATCCGATCTTCCCGCTTCGAGGCGCCTACCGCCTCCGATAGCTTTTTACCATGTAAGCGAACATATCAAGCCTATTACGATCAAAACGTGGTTAAATCGAGGCAAGAATGAACCTTTAGTTAGCATTTTGGCATGGTGACATCAGATGGGAGAATGGTGCCACAAGTACCACAGCACGTGAGCAATTGTATGTATATGCACGTATGCGTTTAAAACGACATGGGATACAGCATGAATCGTTCGAATATTAATGTGCACGTTCAATTCAAAGAAAATGCGGCCCTCCAACTCCTGCTATCGCATCTCAGTAAGCTCTTGATCCTATGTACACCTCTTCGATATCTTCCTCTTCGACTTCGAATCCGAATCCATCCGCAAACAAATGACAATTTAACAGGACAAACAATTTGAAATCAATTGGAGGTGATGAACTACAAGACTCGAATGAAAACAAACAGATGGCAACTCAACTTAAAAAGGAAATTCTCCAGTTTAGTGAACAGAGCCAACATTGTCCAGCAAAAGATTATAAAAAACTTTGCAATGACAATTAGAAGAAGTCTTGATAATGAGAATCCACTGAGACAAAAACTTTTTTTTGTCATCAACGAGCAAAGAGTTCGGTGTATGAAGAAGAAATTTAAAAAATTCAGTCTAATCACAGTCGTCAAATTTTGAACTAGTTCTTAAAAATTTCAAGAAAAAAAATCTTTTTTTTGCTAGAGTTAATGAAAACAAGAAAAAACGTGATAGAACAAAACAAAAAGAGAACAAAGATTGATCTCCACAGAAGCAATGCCTCTTACGATCGCCCACCAATTCCCCCGCTTCTGTCTCCCGATGCCACTTTGGCGAGGATTGAATTCACGTAGTCGGCAGTCCTTCCTGCCACGCAGAGAGCTGTAAGAGAAATCAATGAGTTGATTTTAAGAAGTTATTATGTTCGTTGCCAGTGTTTTTCTTAAATGTTTCACTTATAAGCATCCACTTTTTATTTATCACTGATGGTAAACTTTATTCTGTTATAAAACTGCATCAGAAAAAGAATAATGATGATGGTGATGATGACGATGACGACGACGACGACGACGACGACGATGATGATAATAATAATACGACAGATTTTCGGAATAGGTTAAGTTATTTAAGTTGATTGTGAATGCTTGCTTGGCATGAAGAATGAGCCCCACGTAGTTGGAACACGATTCAAATTGCATGGCTTTGGATAATAGTCTGTCTTACAAAACAAAGAATCCCTTTAAGAATGTGATGATGATCTCACATCATACCATTTCAGCTCATATGAAATAAATAAACATTCGTTATTATTATAATTAGAATATTTGTAAATATTATATCACGTTAATAAAAATTTGTCACTTATAAAATAGCTTACTGCTTCCATAAGTGTAATCAAAGACTTGCAAATAATATTTTCATGAAGAAATATCACCATATTTAAGACAATATTATTTTATGACCGATAACAACAACCATTGCTGTAATATATTATTATACCTATATATTATAACATTTTTTTCTGAAAATATCACTTTCATATATTCTAAAATTTAATATTTTGAAAGTTTAATAGAATTACTAGTAATGATGATCTCAATTATCTTTTTATTAGTTTAAAGATACATGAACAATGTCAAGGCCATTGTTTCAATGAGGAAGTTACTGAGTCACTATAAACCAAAATTAGGGATTTTACAGCTTCGAAGTTGAAGAAAGAATTGTTTTGAGTTTCCAAAAATGAATTGAATTCATAAAGCAGGTGATGTTGTTCGAGTGCCGATTTAAATTACAAATCCCGATTGGAATAATTGTTACAATAATAACAATAGCAATAATTTCAGAAAATGAGGTTAGTTGGACAAGAAAATAGGTCCCTGGATACATTTTTAAACAAACTGATATTTACTTTTAATAGCTAAGTTTAAAAATTATAAAAAAAAAAACCCACTGTGATTCTTCTTGAGGAAAACATGGAACTGTTGGAGCATGCTCACGTCCGGAGGGATTTCCTTTTTGGCTTTTTTTCTAAGCAACTCCTTGATGAGAGAAATCACTTTCATCACCTGACCTACAAATCAAGGACAATTTTTGAATGAAGAGATCGTGAAATAAAATATTAATTTAGCAGAACCAAGAAGAGGTGAAAAGTTAAAATAAAGAATAAAATCAATGAAACAAATGCAAAGTGTTGAGGATTGTTCAACCCCAGTTCAACAAATTTGGTCCGATCGACGCTTGGCAGCCAATAAAAGATTGAAGACCTCAAAACAATAGACATTCATCACAATGTATTCTCCTAGCATCCCAGCTGAACAAATTACCATGCAACTGAAAAAAGGCTCACTATGTTCCAGCTTGAGACCATGGAGCTTGAGCTTGTTGGCCTCGTGTTGAGCCTTCTTCTTGAGGCGACAAGCTCTCGAGGCCAGTTTGTTTCTCTCTTTCAGAGTTTTGTTCTTCTGACTGCTCGGCCAATCGTTGCCAGGGGCCATCGAGTTGATCTGCTTGTTTAACTTCTGCAGCTCGATGCCGGTTGCGAAGAGCTTGTAAGGGTTTGGAGTGATATCGTTTCCATCACCTCTCCTTGCCTTTCCATTGTGCTTGTATTTGTCCTGCTCTTGGTGGAATACTGGGTCCTGGAAGTCCCCGAGAACATGGGGATCTGGGTTTTCGATGGACTGGCACAGCCTCCTGCCTTTTGGTCCTTTGGAAAGAACATTGTACTGCCAGAAGAACCTCTGCCCCTCATCTTTGTTCTTTAGGTCCATGAGGAACTCAGCCGCTTCATCTTCGTCGTCTGCATGCATTGACAAGATCATCATCATCATTGTCATTTACAAATATCTGAGAGTCACTACAAACCTCTCAAACTAGACTGTATAATTTGCATGCCATTTAAATGATTCATGCAAATATCTCATTAACATTAATGTCCTAAGTGAAAGTACGTGCTTATCACTTTAGCTTTCACATTGCTCACTTATCCACATAATGATGTTTTAGGCTATTTAAGTTAAAATCCAAGTGAGCTTGGATGATGTTATCAACTTTTACTGCAAGCTTTTCTTATTCTTTCTTTCAGAAATAAGTGACCTCGGTATAATTCAACAACACAGGAGTGATATGACATTTAATAATTGTCATACTCACAATCACATCATCCATCCTCAGGCCACTCATCTCGGAAATATTAAAGATTTACCAAGAATTTGCTCGAATGGAAAGTTTTTGAAAAAAAATACAAAGCTCTTAAGTTAGTGCTGATGCGGTATTGCTGGGCTTTCCATCAGTGACGTGATTCAATTTCACTGCTATGAATCATTCACATTTGGAAATATTCTTTTAACCACAATTTCCTCCATCCTGGTTATGCCTAGTCATCCTCATTTGCGTGATTACACAACTGATGCTAAATATAACCGATCACGACAATATAATCGTAGATGTTGTCATAAAATAGAAAAATAAATTAGTTAATCTCACCTGTTACTTGGCAAGGATCGTCGGATTCATCGCCTTAGTGACAAACATCAGATCATCATCATCATAGATTCTCTCAAAACATACAATTATTTAATAACTGTTTTGAATCTCAAATATGTGAATATTAATAAGATAACAAAGCAAGCTAATCAATGTGCAAGAATTTTGTAATACCTGTCATGAATTCCACACTGGTTTCAGAGTCCAAATGCTTTCTTGCCTTCCTTGTCACTGGTTTCTCAACCTCCTTCTTGTCACAGCTAACGGAGGAAACTGCTTCCTCTTCGTCACAAATGTCCCAAAGTGCTCCCATGTCCTCGTATGTGTCCATGGTCTGTACGGGTGGCTTGGATAATTCCTTAGGAGTGGCCAAGAGGTATGCTTCGAGGATTGATTCGGTTCCTTCCTGCCTCGAAGCTTTGCCAACATCTTCATCGTTCGACTGTTTTGACATCTCAAAATTTCTGTTTGCCTCTGTTCCTTTGAGAATGCTCTTTAATTGATTTTGACTCAGTGTGGAGCTCAAAAGAACCTTGCCCTTGCTGGGATGATGTGGCACCTGGTCATAGCCTTCACCCTTGAAAATAATCTGCTTTGTTTCAGGAGAAAGGGCATTCAAGCCCTGAGTGGAATAGACAAACAACTCTGGTTCTCTCTTCATGCCGCCACCAGAAATCGACTGAGTGACCATTTTTGGCTCAACGATGATTGTGTTCAGAGCTGATACATTGTTTCCAGCCCCGATAATTTCAATGGGCATCACTGTAACTGACCGACCTGTTTCGAGTTGAGTCCTGTCAAAGGAGTTGAGGGCAAAATCAGGACTATTTAGTTGAGCCAATGTCAGGTTGTTGTTGAGGAGCAAATTTTCTTGTAGGCTGTTGCACTCATCAAAGTCATAAAAATTGTTCAGAATGTAATCTGTGGAAATATTGTCATTGTTATTGTTGTCATTATTGTTATTTGTGGGAGAGGTGAGAGCTTGGAAATTGGCTTTACTGTTTTCAATTTCATTTTGCAAGCTTGTATTAATGTCTACTAAGCTGTTGATGTCATTTTCATCGAGGAGTTTCAGCATCTCGGAACAGCAATCTTCAAATGTTAGTTCCTCTATTGTTGGGCTTATCAAACTAGAATTGTCATATGAAGCTGGCAAGTTCACATGCTGATTAAACTGAATTGGAAGATGTTGCTGAGTTTGTTGTTGGAAAACATTGTTACTGTTTGACTTCTGCATGCTTCCAGAAGATTGAAGACTAAAATCTGCCAGTGACTCATACATCAATTGTCCACTGGGAGATTCTGAATCTAATGAACTGTACAAACTGGGATCCACCATTTCGTCAAAAATAATCTTGACATCCAATCCGGGAGTGAGGATTGCAAAAAAATCAGAATTCATTCACAACGTTACTTTCTTAGGTAAATCGTTTCTGTAGTGAAATATTAATTCTATTAGACTTCACATACTGCTAATGAAATAACGTGATAGTGTAAAATTTAAAAGAAGATGTAATTTGCTGAATCATTATTCGCGCATATGATATTATCCTGGCAAAATTTCCCCCGATTTTTGTCAAGAATACGATAGATTTAAATATGAAACAGTTAACCTAACGATGAAAATGAAATGTCAAGAAAATGCTACTTACTCTAGCACTTTCCCGATAAATCGCTTTGTCCAAATGTCAACCTGTTGTTACTTGGTGGTGCAATGTTTTTGTTTATCTAAACTCCACCTTGACCCGTATCAAACGCCTGCGTACGTCAGCAAGCTAACAACCAATGAAATCGGTTGTCTTATTAATTATTTATTAACTTCCACCGAAATAGCAACGAGTGACCCAATTTGTTCCTTTTCTGAGCCTTGATTGGTCGCACTTGCGCCTACTAATTATTAATTAGCTTGCTTGAAACAGCTGCTTACATGAATGGTCCTTACAATGTATGCGCCTGAGTCAGGTTCCACTGTTGTGTTAAAGAAATTCATGCATAATTATTTCTTGTTTACCCTTCGAGGTCCGCTCGAACCAATCGAAATGTTGTTGCCCAATTTTTTTAGCTACATTTCACGTGATCGCTATTTTTTGTTTTCTTAAAGTGAATTATCCCCGTTTTTGGAGAAATCTTTGCCATCTCACGTGATATTTCATCATTCCTCACTCATGTATCTAGGCCTGCCGATACGTTTCGCGATTTATCTACAACAGCTGGAACGACCCATATTTTGCCCTGTACCCGGTAATCATCCATTCATCTGTTTATGCTAACCCCGTGGCGATGGCATTCCTCACGAGCAAAAATTATCCTGCTTACTTAATTTGTGAAGGGTTTTTTTTTTATTCAAAGATGAGAAAGACAACAAACACATCGCGAAAATATTTTCATCTTAAAAGCCGTTTGCTGTTGTTTATTGGTACGGATAAACCGCCTTGAACTTTAGCGCCCACCAACGTGGCCCGTCAGCTGAAGTTCGCTGTTGGCTGCTCTGCTACAACCGACTGAGCGAGCCAGCAGACCACGCGGTTTCTTAGAAATTCTGACGAAATCGATGCTCTAGTTGCTTCTTTACTGCTCGAGAAACAAACAAAAAACAATGAAGATCGGGCCTCCACTGTTTCGAAGCTAAGGCTTGTTGGCAATTAGCTTGCTTACATAATCGTGAAGTTTCGAGTTGTCAAACCGGTCCTTAACCATATGACTGACGCTTCCTAAAAAATGGGAAATATTTAAAAACCGTTATGTAGGTCAACGGCTTGCTATTGAATGGCTTCTGTATGTAAATAAAGCACCACGGGAGAACGTAAAATTTAAAGCACGATTCGAAAGAATTTTAAAAGCAGAACAGTTCTAGGGTGGTCACTCAGCGAAAACAACAAAAGCTTTTTGAAAAACTCACAAAACTGCTTTCTTTAATTCATTTGAGAAAAATTTGACTTGGGTTTAAATTTGTCATGTTCACTGACAAAACATGAAACACATACCCCAATCACATGAGATCAAAACAGAGAAAGGGGACCATGAAATAAAATAGGAAGCAAGCAGATCAGTATATGACACGTGAACAAAGAAATAAATGCTTCTGTGTTTCAGATCAGTCTCCTTCTCAGTTTCACCTGATCTTGGGAGCAATGACCTTCAGGAGCATCATGGGCACAAGGAGAGCAACAGCTCCAATGCAGTAGCACAATGTTGGACTGAGGCACCAGTAAACTGGAACAAATTATTATTATTATTACTATGTTAAATATTTACATTATTAACTTAAGAATTGGGAGCACTTTTTACACCCAGTCATTCACAAAGCTGGCAAGTTCTTGAGGCTGACTTAATTACCTGCTTGGTAAGCGCCATCAGGCAGCAGATGAATGCAAAAGGTAACTTATCAAATTTGAATTGTGTGTCATTTCTTCAGGCATGTTTGTCTTTTTAATGATGCCTTTGTCCTTTCAAGCATTTCAATATTTAGTGGACCAACTTTAGCTAACTATTGAAGCTACGAGCCATCATCGTTGCACCATTTGAGAATACAAAGTCAACACTAAATTTGATGGAATGATGAAATACAATATTAATGTCAAATATATTGACAAAATAATAACAACAATAATTGAATGAATACACCTGCAGAAGCAGTTACAGGTCCAAGTGTCCTGGACAGTGCTCCTAGAGACCTGAAGATGCCCATGATGGCTCCCTTCTGATCCTCTGAGCCGTAGTGGGAGACCTCGGCAGTGGCACAAGGCACAACTACAGCCGATGCTTTGAAATCACAAAACAAATGTTAAGCATGAAACCGATCGGTGCTGCCAAAAAATGCAGCAATTAATACGACCTTGATAGGTTCAAGGCCACAGCAATAACATTGGCTTTACAACGAAAACATAAAAATGCAAATTTAGCCTTGCTCGAGATAATGCATGCAATTATGTCAAGTTAAATAATGAATCAAATTAGCATAATGTATACAGCAGATTAAGAGGCTGACAAATCCGGTAACAAAAATGCAAAACAGCTTTCATTTGAATGAACAAACCAGTTACATAGGTTAATTTATTCAATCATTTACATGTTACTTTTTCATCACACATTAAGATAATATTATTACTAACTTCATAAATAACTTAATAATATTATTAAGAATAATTAAGTCAACAATATACTTTTAAATAGTCTAATTAGCTAGACAAATAATAGCGGTATGGATTGATAAATGATTGATTAAAAAAATTAACCAAATAAGATATTGAATAAAATTATTATTATGAACATAATAATTACCTAACTAACCATATGAGAAGAGTGTGAGGCCAAGATAGAGCATTGGTTGGTTACGTGCCATGCCAATGACAACAAAGGAAGGAATGAGGAAGAATATGCCCTTAACAACAACAATTAATTAGAACTATTAAAAACTTAAAAGGTCAACAAATAATACATAGAATAATTACTGAACGAAACAAGTTTTATCTCTTTGTTGTTCAATTGTGAGATCCTAATTATAATCATAATTGTTGATGTTGCATTCAATGGTAATATTATTATTAGCGAATGAGAGTCTAAACGTCTGGCCAAGATAGGAATTGAACCAATAAGCTTTGAACTTCATTTCATTGAACTGCCAAAGTGCAGCTCAGCTCGAATGTTTAACATGCCAAGAAATATAAGGACCACAGAAATGATTAACCTGATTCTCATGATTGATGAGTCATTTTATGTGTCATAGGCTATTGCTTATTATGCCATAAGTTATGATGCGAATATATTATTATTGTAAATTACTTTTATAAAAATTATAACAAATAAATTAAATAAAACACTTTATAAAGTTTTTTTTTTAAAGTTGATGAACTTACAGATATATGACAAGGCATTAATAATTGGATGTCATCATTATGATAACAATTATTATTATTGTTATTATTAAACTGTTTATTATTTCAAGATGACAACAACCTGGAGAACAGTTTTGATTTCGTTTCCTGACTTTACTCTCCTAACAACAGCACCTGAAGGCAAGTAACCGTTAAAAGTATTAATCAGTTTAAATAATAGATATTAGCATATTGACTGACAGAAATGTAATAACATCAATTTTTTCAAATTTTTAAAATTATTTATACAAAAAGACTGATAAATTACCATGTATAACGATCATCACAACACCCATGAAGAGGAACATCTTTCCCTGCTGCATCCTAACAAATTTAAGTCGAAATAATTTGCATATGTTTGTTCGTTTTTATTTTATCATTTTCTGAATTATCTACTTAATTGCAAAAATCTACTGGTCTTTTCATTATTTCTGAGCAACAGTGAACAAGAGAAAATACATAAACAGTAGGACCCAAATATCACAGAAAATTTCCATCTCCACAAGCAAGAATGAAAAATTTTGCATGAAGCAATGCATTGGACTCATGATTTTATATCAAATAATTTAATACTACAACTCATTTACATCAAAACTCTCAAGAACAACAAATTTAATAAGCAATTTAATAAGCAGAACAATTAGATTTAACTGAAAATCATTTAAAGATGGAATTGAAGTAAATGATTAAAAATTGTTAAATAATTTAAAATAAATTTATTCATTTGGTTTATAAATTATAACAAATGAGATCATGTTAACAAGTGCAATAAAACAGTAATTAAAAAGAAAGTTCACTTGTCAAAGGAAAATCTGCTGTGAGTGAGGAAGGTCAATGTGAACTCAAGACCAGAGTAGATGAGGAGATAAAGGAAATAAGCAAACCCAAGCTGCTTCATGGCCTTCTTGTCTGTTCAGATAAAAGTAATGGTAGCAATAATGATAGCAAAAATATCCAATATAATAAATAAGATAAATAGAATGGTTACTGGCCATGACAATACAGGACAACAAACATATCAAGTAAACAGTAATGACATTTTAATGAATACAAATAATGGCGGCTTTGAGCAGTAAACAAATCAACACTTAACAATGTGAAAGCTAACGATTCGTTTTCAAAATCATCCAATAAAAAAGGGACCAACCATTTTTAGAGATGTTGCTGATTGCTGAGAAGTTGAAGAGAGAGGAAGGGTTAAGAAGTGGTGACACCTGGGAAGAACTGAACCTGGGAGACTAATTAATGCCAACAAATCAAGTCAGGAATAAAGCAAGAAGTAACCAATTATTATGCAAATCAATGATTAAGTTGCAAATGAATTGTTGTGCTTTATTAATAGTGAAGAAGAGGCAGCAAAAAATTTTATATAAGAATGTCTACACCAACAAAATTTTACATTTCATAAGCCCTTGATACAACAGAGGTCAAAGATCTTTGAGGCTATGGTAAATAAACAAGTAATAAAAATAGCTTTATTTTTTTCAGGGTCAGTCTGCCCTAACATTTCCTGTTATTGCAAATAAAATGATAACACAAACACAAAAACTGCAAGACCATCAAGTTAAAAGCAGAGCAGAATCTGCTCGGCAGACTGTTATTTTTGTCTCAAGAGTATGACTTATATTAGAAAACTCTTTTGTTATCCATTGAGTCCTGCTCCACAGCTGCTCGCAACAGGTCATGGTAGCCCACAAGAATGCAAAGAAAAGCTGATTAAATTGCTAGAATCACGGTTTTTTTTAATTTATCTGACCAGAATGGCAAACATTCAGATATGCAACCATGGTTGTCACTCTGCTGCTTTAAACAGTTTTTCAAACAGCCCTAAAGAAGGACGTTGAGGCCAAAACTGATCTGTTGGTTGATAATAAAAATTGCAAATATAAACTTAGTGCTGAAGTTTGGATATGTTTAAAATACTGCAAATGAATGGTTGATAAGACAATTGCTGCTAAATGGTTAGTCTATTTTAATTGAGTTTGTTTATGTGAGAAGATGCTTCGAAATACTAAATAGATTTGCAAACTCTAAAATATTCCCTCCTTGCTCAGGCTTACCCAAGGTAGGACACAACTTCAAACTTTAATGCAGTAAATCAATAAAAATATAAAGCAATACCTTATTGCTCAGGTAAACAACATCATTATTAAAATTAGTCTTTTGCTTAATTTGGCTGATTTGATGCACAATGGCAAAAGCAGAGAGACTATCCATCTCTGAGGATTGTATAAGGAAGATTCTTGTGGAGATGACTGATTCATTTTGCACACAAATGACAGAAATTAATGAGAAGATAATGATGTCTGTCACAGAAAAGCTAAACAAGAATTTTAACAGATCAATAGAACTCATGATGCAGATCTATCAGAGTATGATGGGCAGCAATGATGGGACATGAGTTCACTCAGTGATGCAGAAAGGACTGCTGCAAAGAATCTTTGGTTTTGAAAAGAAGAAGGATGGTTATGAAATGTAAGGCCAAAATTGTTATTATTGCAGGTTTACCCTCAAGACCCAATGCCAAGGATTCTGATATATTTGGAAGGTTCTGTGAAAATAATCTGATGGTAAAACCTCAGGTGGTTGGAATCTAATGCTTGGGCAGAGATGGCATAAACCCAAATGCTAAACACTCTGTGTGATACTGGAGAGTGCAGAGGCAGTAAATGTTGTGATTTCATCATCCAGAATTCATCATGTCTTGTTAAACTCCAAAGTCTGGAGTCTATTTCAACCATGATCTGACTGGTTTGCAATCTGAAGAGACGTAGATGGCTAAATGTTCCTCTAAAGCCCAGAAAAATACCCTGACAACTTAGTCATTTCTACAACAAGAAAGTAAATGGTAAAGTAAAAGTAAAGTTCCTTGACAAGTAAATGGATGCTCAGAAATATTAGAAGTTACAAGAATAGGTTTAATGAGGTGCTTTTGTTTTTGAGTTCTGAGGACCCAGACATTTTTAATTGACTGAAACATGGCTAACCAAAGAAGTCCCAGATTCCTGTCTTCTTTGAGATTTTGATCTACCCCAATCAACAGACAATTCAACACAGCACCAAACAATAAAATCTACAGAATGTTTTTGGAATTCTCCAAGGAATATGATCTTCATCAATTTGTCAGGAATGCCATGAGACATGAGAATATTCTTGATCTTGTTTTTTCAAAGGATCCTCAGTTCAATAGGACTTTGCAAAAGGATTTTCAGGCCACAGAATGCATTGCCTATTGAGATTGTTAACGCATCCAGAACGTTTGTGAGCAATAAAAGTGGATGTAAACAACCCGGCACAAAGTTTTTCGTCCAATTTCTCTAAAAATCATTTCATTTCATTAACGATTTTATACGGACTTAGTCATTGGTCAGGTTTGTGTTGATTATTGTCAAAAAATGTCTAAAAAGGCTGCAAAAATTTACGTACTTGAATTTGATGAAGCTACTATAGAACCGCTGGCAGAAAAAATTAGAATCAAACTGTTACAATCGATGAAAGAAAAATCCCAAGTGGACTCAGCATCTTCAAATCCGAAATTTCAAAAGAAATTAAGATTATGAGCAACAAAATTTCAGAGACTTCAGAAGAAAACTCAAATTTAAAAATTAAAGTCGACCAACTAGAAAATCAAGGGCCAACAACATAGTCATTCATGGCCTACCAGAGATATCTATGCCAAGGCAGCTTCTGCTGGTAATGACAAGAGGTCTGCTCATGGGGTGTCTCGTGGGCATACAAGGCAGGTGGTTCTTGAATGTTGTAACAAACTGGGAGTGAACGTAGTGGAGAATGATATTGACTTGTTATAGAATTTCAAGCAAAAAAGGCCCATGACCAATTGTTCTCCTCAAAAAAGACCAGAGATTATGTACTCATAATTCAGAAAAACTTGAGAAAGGAAAGAAACAGACAAATTTACATCAACAAACACCTGACTAAACTCAATTCGGACCTGTTTGCAAAAGCCAGACATTTACTCAGGGAAAAAAGGATCTATGCTACTTGGAACGTGGAACGGAAATGCCTACTTCAAAAAAATCTAATCTGCCAAACTGTTCCAACTTCAGAGTCTACAAGCTCTGGATGGAATTTGATCTGCGAGAAGAATTTGATTTTATCTTTCGATTTGAGAAATGGCTGTTTTTGATTTCTCTTCATTTGATCCAGATGTCTACCTGCCAGCATTTTAGGCAGATAATTATGTTATGATAAAAGATA